>PVIW01004039.1:0-145325 GCA_004026585.1 Noctilio leporinus | reverse complement strand
TTAAAAAAAAAAAAAAAAAAAAAAAAAGTCAACCTGAGTCACATTTTCTAGAAGAGCTTTTCTTAATCCCCATCAGAGTTCGAAACCCTCATGCATGTGGTACCACAGAATACACTAATTACCTCAAACATTACATGAAGACACAAAACCTTATAATGGTCTCATATTGTGCTTAGCACATAGTAGGTATTTTAGAAAGTGCTAATTTTAGTGAATAAGTTCACATCATAAAGTCAGTTCAGCTGGAAAGTATAAACTTGATTGTGTTTTATAATGTACAGAGCAATTCACTGTGATTCATTATTTTATCTTAGCTTTATCTAAGAGAACAAGTCTTTTCAGATCTTTAGACTGAGGCTACCTTGGGTAGGTATCATTGCCATATTTAGTAGGAGTATTAGACTCCTCTCATAGTTGTCTGTAGCTATTTGTTTCTGGTCCCAGTTCATCTCTAGTTGTCCTGAATTTCTTGGGTACTATGCTGCTCCTTGGTCCTCTAGATATGCACTAATACAGTAGATACTAGATACAGTTAACTACTGAATTTAAGTTAATTCCAATTAAACATTTAATTTTTAAGACACACCATTTGTATTTCACGTACCCAACAACCATGTGCTAGTGACCCTACTGGGTAGTGCAGATTACAGAGATCACTTTATCATCACAGGCAGTGCCACTAGGCAGTGAGCCTGTAGATGTAACAAGAAAGCAAACAAACAAGCAAAACATACACACACACACACACACACACACACACACACAGCTTTGTTCCCATCACAGTCCCCTTCCCTACATTTCCAGTGTTCTGAGTTTATCATTTCAAATTCTTTCTTGTCACATTGAGTTTTCCAGACTCTCATTCATCCACTGATTCTCTCTCTGCAAGTGTGGGCTTCTCACGATGATGTCAGGAGCCTTGTTTGCATCTTCCTGGTGCTGGCTGGAATCTTGGTGTCCAGTGCCTAGAGTTCTCTTTGTTGGTCAAGCAGGTTTTCAGCTACTTTCTGTCCATACTGTGTACCTATCTCACAGTTGGGGCTCAAGGACACTCAGATACCCAGCGAATTTTCGAAGCAGAAATTGCATCTGCTCTTGATCCCAGGAAGCTTTCCTCCTTCCCCTGGCCCCACTTACCAGACTGGCTCTTCTGCAGGTTCTCTTTAGCAATTCATCCCTCAGGTTCTTCTTTGAGAAGGGATCTTTCTGAGTCCCATCACCACCTTTTTATATGATCAAAATGACATTTCACAGAGAAGAAAATAATTGACTAACAGCACTTCTAAAGGGACGATCAGAGCTATTTCCCGTAGCTGCTATACTTCATTTGCTTTTAGAGCAAATTTTATTAAGAGGAGAGGCTTTGTTTTGGTTTTACTTTTTCCTACCACTATTGAGATAATTAACGCAGAACGTAGTCCTAAATTATGTGTACTCTATGGGTGGATTTGTGTTATTTACTAACATTTAATGAGTCCACTGCATGGGGCAAATACGGTACATGGAAGGCTCAGTGGCATGTGAGGCCTGTACCATGTTTTCACAATCAGTTTCTTTGTCTTCACATCAATGACTTAGGTCCTACCATCCTAGTAATGCATCCCTTTAATACCACGTGACAGCAGTTCTACTTGACTTCTACAGAGAAAGTTCAAAAAGTCTTTTCATCTCCTTTGCAGTGTATCAGGGTCAGGGCTCTTCCTTGTGGTTCTTGACAACTGTCCTCACTCATCAACCAACAAAGACAGTCTTAATGCTCTCTGACAAACCTTATGGATGTCCTTGAGGAACCAAGTTTGTGCAAACCACATGGTCCACTCTCCCAAGGTGTTACAAACCAGCCTGGATCCTTCTCAAGCTGGTCCCCTTCTGATTAAATGTAAGGGCTTCAAGGTCTTTCTCTATTATCAAAGTGGGATTAAACTTTGGCTGACAAAACTGAGAAGAATAAAGGAGATACCACAAGGGTCAGGGAGATCCACACTATACTGGAGTAATCATTAGAAACTCTAAGCACTCTGTTCCTGACCCACGTTCCCCCAGCCATTTAACCTTTGTCTGACATGTATGTGTGTGTGTGTGTGTGTGTGTGTGTGTCCCTAATTTAAAAATGTGAATGTTCAGTTTTGGTTTATCACAGCTCCAGGACATAAGAGGGTACTACAGTTGAAGGCTCTGTTGACATACTAAGATTTGTCAAATGGCCCTGGTTGGTGTGGCTCAGTGGATTGAGCACTGGCCTGTGAACCCAAAGGTTGTTGGTTCGATTCCCAGTCAGGGCACATAACCAGGTTGCAAGCCAGGGATCCAGTCAGGTCCATAGCTGGAGCCAGGTGAAAAGCAACCATATCCTGATGCTTCTCTCCCTTTCTTCCCCCCTCCCTGCCCTTCTCTCTAAAATTATAAAATCTGAAAAGAAAAAAAGAAGAAAGAAAGAAAGAAAGAAAGAAAGAAAGAAAGAAAGAAAGAAAGAAAGAAAGAAAGAAAGAAAGGATAGATTTGTCAAATGCCAACACAGGAAGAACTTAAAACACAGTATCTGGGTATGCATGAAATGTGGTTGCTTTTACCTGAACTGTATGGAAATATTATTATATACAATTCACTAGATACCACATGAAGCGACAGTTAAGTTCAGGGAAGTTGGCAGAGCACTGACCGATCTTTGTTTTGCTCCGTGACTATTCATGAGTCTTTCACCAGAGGCCTTTGAGAAGAATGACCACCTTAATTCCCTAATCAGCAGTTCTTTCAGGCTGAAATTGTTCGCTTTCCTTCCACTTCTGTGTCATTTCCCCCTCCTCCCCCTCTAGCTCCTCTACCTTCTGATTCCTTCCTGTAAATTCACTGGTTCACAGTATTGTAGTGGTAGAAGGAGCACCGAGCTGGTGGCTGACAAAATTGACCTGGACTCCCTCCTCTGCTGCACAGTGTCTGGGAGTGTTGGAGAAATGCATGCAGCTTCCTGAACTCCTTTCCTCACCCCTCAATGGCGGTCGTGATATCTGCCTTTCAGGGTTACTATGAAGATGAAATGCAATAGTGGGGGCTAAATGCATGACATATGGGAAAGATTTTATCTCACTAATTCAGCAAATGTTTATTAGCACCGACCCTACACCTGAAACTCACCCAGGCACTGAAGTTGCAGCAGGAACACGTATCCATAGAGGCTACACTCCAAACGGGAGAGAACTTCAAAAGTAAACAAACACAGGCCATCAGGTGATGGAAAATGCTGGCAAGCAGAGCAATTAGCAGTTATCATTTATATTGTTGTTGTTGTTGTTTTAAGTTATCTGCTTGCTGGCCCTTTTCTCTTTTCCTAGTTCTGCCTCTGCACCCCAAATCCTGCCTTCACACTGATTCCCGGCAGAGGGCATTACTCTGCTGAAAGAGAGATCAAGTATGGTGAAGGAATGATTCATGAGACTGTGTCATCCAGGCAGGTCACTCTTGGTATATTCTCAAAGAATTCACGGCTTCTTTCCTGCCTGGGCTGATGGAGCCTGGCTGGAGACCCAGACACGCAGGGGTCACAGGCTGTCTCTTTCCACTCACATCTCTGAAGGAACCAGTGGGGAAGGGCGGGTCACATGCATTAGTCTCTCACCAGTTTTCCCCATAAATCCAACTTCGAAGCAGTCCCTGAAGATTCCAGGTTGCTGCGTGGCACAGATGTTCCTTCCTGTTCACCCTGGTAGGAAGCCTCTGTAGAACAACCTACCACCCCCTTCAGCTCCTACGTCCCGTCCTGTCTTCCTGTCAGCTAGGTGACAGCTGACTCTGGGTTCTCTTTACCCAGCAGCTTCCACACCTGTTCTCAGGCTCGGCACTCCTGGATTTTAATGTCATGTCTCTCTGTTGTTCAAGGGGTGAGTATTTAAAAATGAAGACCAAACGTGGCTCCAGAAAGCTTTTCATTCTATGATGTAGTTTCCAGACTGGATGCTCTAGAGCAGAGATGGGAACTCCTGGGAGACTTAATAAACCCCTATGCTAGAAACATGCCCAGGCTAATTAAAGCATCATCTCTGAAGGTCGCATGCAGTGTCAGTATCTTTTAAAGATGCCCAGGTGATTCACGTGCGCAGTCGAGACATGTCTAGCTGTCCTGGCCCAGGAGGGCAGATGCGGCTCCATTTACATAGCAGGTACTAAGAGCCATAGCATTAGAGGGAGGAAAGGAGAGGTCTTTCCTTCCCATGAAGCCAGGGTGTGACACTGAAGAGGGCCCATTCCCTGTTTGTTGAGTGCATGGACAGATCGGTGAGAGAGCTCACAAGTTCCTGGGAGAAGCAGGTGCCAGCCTCCCTTCTAATGAAGCTCCAAGCGCCGCAGGGAGGTGGGCTGGCTCTGGGGCACACGGTGGGCTCTGGACACAGGTAGCCCAGCTTGCAGGCCACTGAGCTCACTCTTGGGTCCCGAGTGAGTGACTCTACTTCTCTGCTCGCTTCCTTCTCTACAGAAGGAGCTCTTCATAACACCTACTTTAAAAGGAGGAAGACATTAGTTGACGGATGTGCCTATAGAGTGCTCGTGACAGTGACTGGCATAAAGTGAGTCCCCGGTAAACGTTATAATCAGTGCAGTGATAAGCGTTGATGAATGCGCCCTGTGTTGGAGTTGCCACAGGAGCACAGGCGGCGCCGAGATAATGCTGCAAGGGCTCGGAAAGGGCCTTGAGGAAGGGACACAAAATGTGAGCTTCACTATGGAATGTTTTAAAAATATTTTATTTATTTATTTTTAGAGAGAGGGGAAGGAAGGCAGAGAGAGGGAGAGAAACATCAACTGTGGTTACCTACTGTGCATCCCCACTGGGGACCTGGCTCACAACCCAGGCATGTGCCCTGACTAGGACTCGAACCAGTGACCCTTTGGTTTGCAGGCTGGTACTCAACCCACCAAGCCACACCAACCAAAGCATGACTCTGGAATTTTTTTGTACTGAAAAACTAGAGAGGCGAGGGGAAATGAGTAGGGAGCTGGGCAGGATGGAAGGCACTTGGGACCATGACCTGGCTATGTGTTGAATGAGCTTTCACTCGAAAGGAGTAGAAATAGGTGACATCAGCCCAGTTATTTCCATAAAGAAATCCTGGTACCTGCCTTCTTGCCTCCTCTTACACCATCCTGCTTTGGAGCCATGAGAATTGGCTTGCTCAGACCATCCTGCGGGGCCCACCCACACACCCAGATTACCGAACTACCTCCTTACTTCTACCAGCAGTCAATTCAATATTTCTTTTGTAACTGGGACAAATCTCATAAGCCACAAGCCTTGGCTAAGGTAGCAAAACTGTAGCTTCACTGTTATTTTTATTTTTTAATAACTGAACTTAATGTCTCTATTTTGCTTGGGGGCAAGAGCAATCAATTCAGAATCAAGTGTCAGGTCAGGATTTTTCTCCTCATTCTTCAAGGTGACCGGTAAGTTGCAGGTGCTTATCCGGTGCACTGTGCTGGGGAGCCTGGAGGGGGGAGGAGGCTTCAGCTTCTGGGCATCCTTTGTCCTGGAACTGTCCCCAGAAATGTCCTTGTGCCAGTATGCTCTTCAGTTGCTGGCTCACCATGTCCCTAAGATACCTTGGGGGCACTTCTGCAGGCCCTCATTCAGGATCTTACAGGTCAGAATAGCCCTGGGAAGCTCTGTCTCGGGTCCCTTCTGCCTAAATATCCCACACAATGCCGCCGGCTGGCTTCCCATGGACCAAGAAGCAGCTATTCCATTCTCAGAAGCTGCCCCATTGGCCCCAGACAACAGAATTTTTCTTTCCTCTGGAGCAGGAGGAAAAGACTGGGGACCAGTCCTGATTCCACAAGTGGTATAGCAAATATTATATGCATTACATCCACTTTAGACTTTTAGGCCATCAGTTAACTTGCTTCTCTGCATTTCTGCAGTTGACAGTCATACCCTGAAACAGCTTTGTGCCTTAAGGAAAAAGTGGTGAGGGACGAAGAGGAGAAGGGCAGATAAAGTCACTGAATTGAATAGGGAATGAAACGTAGGTAAATATTCCAAAGCATGATCTTGCCATAGCTTTTATAATAAAAATGTCATGAAAATTATTGAATGAGAACTACAATGCCGGTCTCTGCTGTTTTGCATAACTGACTCTCCTATTTTTATGATCACTGTGGGAAGCAGGTATGTTATTGAGGGGCTGTGAGGAGTGATCCTTTTTGCCCTCGCCTCTACAGCAGTGAGTGGCAGTGCCCAGATGCCACCCCGACTCTGTCTGCCTGAAAGCCCATGTTCTTAATCACTCCATGACGATGCCTCCCCTCACCCAAAGTGTGACATGCTGCAAGAGGAAACCAAATGGGAATTCTCAAAATATTGTTGAGAAGTTTGGCATAAATACCTAGTTTTGGTACATAAGTGCATATTTTATTTATTAAATAAAAAAAAATTAAGATTGTATTCATTATTTTTAGAGAAAAGGGCAGGGAGGAAGGAAGAAAGGGAGAGAAGCATCAATGTATGGTTGCCTTTCTCCTGCTTCCAACTACAGACCTGGCTTTCAACCTGGGTATGTGCCCTGTCTGGGAATCGAACCAGCGACCTTTGGGTCCGCAGGCCAGCACCTATTCACTGAGCCACACCAGGCAGGGCCCATAAATGCATATTTTAAATGTGCTACAGTCATTTATATAAAAACAACCTCTTGTGAGCTCTTTGAAGTGCAAAAATCCATTTTCTAATTGCCTGGCTTTTTTTCTTGTTGGTTCAGTAGTCTTGGTACATACCAGGTTTTCTTTAAGACAAGGTGTATTTTCAGGCTCTTCCTTCAGTCTAGAATGTTCCATTTTCTATAATTTAGCGGAGGCAGCTCCTGAGAATCCTCCCCGAGGGCTGATTTAATCAGCCTCCATTCCTCATGGTTCTCTTGATGCATTTCCATTTAATTACAGGGTATCAAGAGTGTGCTGTGAAATTTGCATGGAGATACAGGTAACAAACAAAGCGATAAGACATTTCAGTGACACCAAAGTGGTAGTTAGAACTTTCTGCCTTTGAATGCCAAGGCCTTGAGGTCTGCACAGATTTGCCTTGCCTTCTGCTCTTACCCCAGCCTCTGGGAAGAAGGAAGAAGCAAGGAAGGGATGGAGGGGGAGGCATGGAATATAGCTACTCTTAGAAACCCTCCTGCTTGTAGTGACGCCTGGTACTTGGCCGAGTGCAGGATCAATCTCTGCTATAAAAGGCAAGAGTCTCAAGTAAATGTGATGCTACAGTAAACTAGTAAGCTCTTCACTAGGATCTGTGTATTTCCCTTTGCATCTGCACTTACTGAGGACCATTCAACTTTGTTCCTTCCCAGCTCAGTGGCCATTTCTGCAGCTTTCTTGACGTTCCAGATACATATGCGGTGATTGGAGTAGTGTCTTGAAATGCTTATGTTTTCATTTGTTCAGATTCATTTAATACAAGAAGAAAATATGCCCATTTTTAGATTAGCCTTCTTTATATTTTAAGATTTTATTTGTTATTTTTAGAAAGAAGGGCAGGGAGGGAAGAAGGGAGAGAAACATTAATGTATGGTTGCCTTTTGTCTGCTTCCAGCTACGGACCTGGCTGGAGACCTGGTTTGCAACCTGGTTATGTGCCTGGCTGGGAATCGAACCAGCGACTTTTGGGTTTGCAGGCCAGTGCCTAGCCGCTGTGCCACACCAGGTTGCCTTCTTTTTAAAATGCAGAAAGTTTCCTCCCCAGTATGTACTCCCTCTGAAAAACAACTTTATAAAGTGGATACAATCTGAGTTTAGATACTCGTTAGAAAGGAAGATGAAAAAGAAAATACATTCTCTTTGCTTCCTCACATAAATATCTCCCTTCTTAAAAAAGAAAAAAAAAATCCCCAAATAGCTTCAAACAGCTACCCTATTTTAGCCACAGATATCTTTCCTTCCCTTCACCTCCAGGTGTCTTCAAAGCCCGGGTTCTTGTTCCTCCCCACCCTTATTTCCTATTAGCCTTCATGTGCTGCAATCCTGACTCCTCCACCTTATCGATATATGGACACAGACTTTCTGGCTAAGGACCCTCATTGGCACGTCAAACACAGACTTTCTGTTCCCAACATGTCGTCATGTAGCTACGTGCCTTCCCACCACCAGAGGGATCGCTCCAAAATGCAAATTGGACCCATTAATACTTCTCTGCTGAAAAGTCCGTCTGTCTGGGGTCCCTGGCATCCAGAGATCATGTGGCTTTGGAGGTCCCCGTACCCTTCCAGCAAGCAGCCCCTGCCCGAGCATGCTGGTTTCTTAGCTGCAGTAACCTGTCCCCCAGCAGGTGGCTCTTCACATTTCTTCAAGGCTTGGCCCACCCCTCTGATTTTGTGTGTGATTCACTGTTCTTGTTTGCTGGTAACATTAGCCAGCCATATCAACTGTCACCTCTTCTATGAAGTTTATGAAGTTGCCACTTCCACCCCGTCATGCAGGCCATCCATTCCTCTATTATAATATGGGTCACCTGACACTTAATGTCCTTTCAGATAGACACACTCCAGTCAAATGGGGCTACTTGAGAGCTGGGACAGCATTTGTTTCTCCGTTGCATATGCCCAGGACTGAAGACAGTCTCTGATGTTGTTGGTTAAACAATATAATGGTGAATGCATGAAGGAATGAATTGATAAATAAATGAATCAGCACTGAATTGTAATTTAGATCCTAAGGTGTTAATTTGTGTGGGCTGATGTCAGAGAGAAGTGATAGGGATTATACATAAGATATTTAAAATTTAAATGGTTTCTGATTAAATCATCCATGAAGAGAATTTTAATTGATTTATCCAAAATGATGTAATAAATTTGCCTTATGTTTAAAAACTCTACATAAAGCTATTAGGGGGGAAAAAAACAAGATATATGTCAAATTGTAATTTTAACAGTAGTCCATGTACACAAGGTAGTAATATCATTGTGTGACATTTTATGAAGAATTTTATAAGTAGGTTTTCTGTGGCTATGCCCTATCTCCAGCTAATTTTCTTGCCAGTTATCTCAATAATTGGATCCTAGGTCAGTCTTTATCTGTCTAAAAAAAGTTGACAATAAAATGGACATTTAGAAATGGTATCTCCATAAGTCTATCCAGAATAAATTTCCTGGTAAATAGTGAGCCAATTAGAGAAATATATGTGTGCTGATAAGGTTTTGAAAGCCTCACCAGTGAACCAGTGGGGACTTTTAAATGCCTGAGCCCATCACTAACTTGGAGTTGACAGCTCTTTTTGGCAAATTCAGTTTTTAAATCCAATTAGCTCCTTCTAGAGATTTGAACCAGGGTATTTAGGAAAATCAGCCCAGAATTTCAAGTGGGTGATCGTTTATCTTTCCCTGGCACTGTGTAAAATGGTAAAGCAGAGGCAGGCCTGAAGAATGCTTGTTCGACTTTCAGGATGACAGTCCGTTGCTGAAAGGGGTGTGTTTAGGTCTTGGCTAATAGTCTGTTTCCCAGGGTATAGAATGGTTCCTGTGTTACGACCATAAACACTGGTTCAGAGTCTGATCTTCAGCTCTATTCAGACAAAAACCTTATTCTAATGGCACACCCAGAGATAATCCATCTTTCTTTCCTTCCTTTCTTTTTTTTTTTTTAAGATTTTATTTCATTATTTTTAGAAAGAGGGGAAGGGAGAGAGGCAGAGAGGGAGAGAGACATCAATGTGTGGTTGCGTTTCACCTGCCTCCAGCTATAGACCTGACTGGAGACCTGGCTTGCAACCTGGTTATGTGCCCTGGCTGGGGAATCGAACCTGTGACTTTTGGGTTCGCAGACTGGTGCCTTATCCACTGTGCTACCAGCCAGAGTAATCCATCTTTCTTACATGGGCTAAACCCACAGAAGGTGAATTTCTGTATTTGTCGTGGTGTTTTCTCTTTCCAGTGCACGGTCTTTATGCTGCAGGTGCGTTGAACATAGAGTGAGTGAGTTTTCTCCCCTGATGGAACCCCTTCTCTGTGCTGGGCCTGGTCCTCGGCGGATGCTCACTTCATTTCAACCATTTCCAAACAGTTCATCACATCAGCCATCGGTGGGAGCTGACCAGGCCTTCTTAGAGCTCCATGTGGGAGCACAAACAACTCCAGAGTGACACTTGCACCACCGGCAAATAGGGCTGGTAGAACCTCAGCCCTCCTATTCTCTCTCATCTGCTGCAACTTGGTGAACAGCTCGTACTTTTGTTAGAAGACATCTGTGTTTGTGGCTTTTTATTTCAATATAAAAGGATTCCCGAGAAAGTACTGCCCCTTACCTCTCTCCCTATCCCTTCCTTACTTCTATCCATGGAAGATAGAGCTGTTTATTTCTTAGGCAAGTTTATGAAATGGAATCTTACTGTGTGAAAATTAACTACTTCTGGATATATATATATATATATATATATATATATATATATATTTGAGAAAAGGCCCCTTTTAGCCCTGGCTGGTGTGGCTCAGTGGATTAGTGGATTGGCACTGGCCTGAGAACCCAAAGGTTGCTGGTTCAATTCCCAGTCAGAGCACGTAACCAGGTTGCAAGCCAGGTCTCCAGCCAGGTCCCCAGATGGAGGACAGTGAAAGGCAACCATACATTGATGCTTCTTTCCCTTTCTTCCTTCCTTCCTGCTCTTCTCTCTGAAAATAATAAATAAAATATTAAAAAAAGAAAGATAGAAAGAAAAGGCCCCTTTTAACTAAGCCAAACTATCTTATATCGGGAATACAGCCTATGCATTTCTCTTTGGCCTCCCTGTCAATCTTTCAGTTAATTCCAAACTTAGGAGGAGAAATGTTATTTATACCCTTCCCCAACACACACACACACACACATGCATGTAGGCATGCATGCCCGTGTATGCACGCACACCTTTGCCACATGCAATACACCCTCACTACACATAAAGTATGACCTACTTTTCTGTCTCACTGAAAAGGCAGTAGAAGAACACTGCTCTTTCTGCCAGAAAGTATGCAAATGGAGTGCCTGCCAAAGCCCTCGAGGGCCACATCCCTGTGCCAGCTAGCCATTCAGTCACTGTCATCACTGACCCTCTGCTGGGCCAACTTGGGGTTCTCTGCCAGCCAGAGCCCCCAGTGCCTGCTCCTGCACTCTCACAGCTCTGCAGAGCACCCGCTCCATGTGCTTCCGACACATCCCCTGACACTGTCCCATCTCCTGGTCAGAGGAGTTGGAGGGTCACATAAGGGGATCATGAGTGGAAAAGGTGGAGCTCAGTTTAATAAGCATGTGCGTACATGGTTCTCATGTGTCCCTGCACATAGTCACCGCCAGGCCATCGCTGTCCTGTGAAGGGCCCAGCATCACAGCTCCAGAGGGAACATGCCATAGGTGCAGCATGGGGAAGGGTTATGGGGAAGGAGGAACCATCCCACCTGTCTTCATGGCAGTAGTAAGTGGGAGGATTCCGTTGGTGCCCTTGCCTAGACAAAATGGAATTTCTCTCCCAGGGGAATATTCACGGGACTGCAGCATATGCAATTATAAACGCATCCTGCAATGCATTTATAATGCATTCGTATTAAATTTGTTCTAAAATGCATAACGTAGTGTTATCTATTGCATCATTCTCAATATTCATGTTGTCATTCATTTATGACTCAGAACATCCCATTTTCTTTTCTTACACCCCCTCCCCAAATTTTATTAACTTCAGATATAAACCTGAAACCACCACCAGCACTAGAGATCATAGGGAACACACTCTTGTCTGCTCTACTCCTTGAGCTAAAGGAGAAGCTAATTTGAGAGATTCAGCATCAAGCTACGTTCAGGCACTAGAAAGGCAGCATGTGGAAGACTGTCACCAAAGGAGAGTGGACTCATTAAGCCCTAGGAAACTGAGTAGTGTGTGGACTTGAAATGATGTCAGTGTCCCTTTCTTTGTCTTACCAGTTAAGCTGGAGGATGAGATTTGCCATCACTCTACCTGGTGGAAGGTATGAAAAGATAGATTTTTTTTCTCCTCCATGCTGCTCTGGAAGCTAAAGGGCTGTGTGCTGAGACATTCTTGATGGCTGCGGGCCATCCACCTGTTCTTTATGAACTTGACCATCAAAGACTCAGCCAACAGCACCCTCCCTGGCTCCTCACACCGCACATAGGTCTTTGGTTTCTATTTTCTCCCAAACTTGCAAAATGCAAACTTGATTTCTGCCTCACTGAAGAAGGCAAACTTTGATGGGAAAGAATGTAATTTATGGGGTCTTTTTAAATAGTTACATTTTCTAAGGGTTTCATGTCTATTTATTTTCTAAATTTGTTGATTTGCTTAGGACTAGGGAAAATTATATTCTTTTATCTTTTTTAAAATTGTAATATATGTGTTAATTTTAGATAACTTAGAAAATAATTGAAAGTATAAAGAAGAAAAATAATTTAGTAATTTTACCACCTAGACATATGATATGTAAAAAATTTGAAATATACCCTGACAATCTTGTTTTATCCATATTTATTTCTTTTGCATAGTGTTAATAATGTTTGGATACTAGTTTACATTCTTTTTATCACTCTTAGTTTTATGAACATTTCTCAGGACATAACATATTCCTAAAACCTTATCTTGTAGTGGCTGCATGATATTCTATAATAGTGACATAATTTCTTCAGTCAGTGCCTATTGTTGAATAGATTTTTTTATAATTGGAAATTGTATTCTGATATCACCATTGAATAGAAATCTATATTCTCATCTGTGATGATTTCCTAATAAGAGATGGATAAATATAAGACCACTGGATCAAAAGCACCTGCTAAGACTTATAACAGTTGTAATAGTTTATGGATCTGTAAACAAGGAATGCTAGTCAACTCCATTAGGGTCCTTCTCTGCATTGTGGAGGATTATTATTGTTTTTGTTATTAGATTTTTTATTTTATTACTTGTTTTTATTATTGATTCTTATATTAGGTGCCCAATGTATCTTCATGTTTTAATGCCAGTTATTTGCTCATGAGTAAGGTTGAACATTATGTCTTTCCTTTGTTCATTTATTTTGATGTTGAGTAATTGATAAGATTTTCTTTTATTTTTTTAAATTACAGTTTATGCTCAATATTATTTTGTATTAGTTTCAGGTGTACAACATAGTGATTAAATTTTCATATATATATATATATATATATATATATATATATATATACACACAGATTTTATTTATTATTTTCAAAGAGAGGGGAAGGGAGAGAAGCAGAGAGGGAGAGAAACATCAATGTATGGTTGCCTTTCACCTGCCTCCAGCTACGGACCTGGCTGGAGGCCTGGCTTGTAACCTAGTTATGTGCCCTGACTGGGAATCAAACCAGCAACCTTTGGGTTCACAGGCCAGTGCCTATCCACTGAGCCACACCAGCCAGGACCATTCACATATTTTATATATGTTTTCAGTATCCACCTGGTACCACACAAATTATTACAATATGATTGATGGTATTCTGTAATTTGTATTTTACATCATTGTTTAGGTCTGTTTACTCACTGTAAATCCTTTCTATAAAGTGTTTTAAATGTCATTTATTCATTCTCTTTTGGGATAGTTTAAAGAATATTTGTAGGAGAAAATTCTATTTATCTCATATCTTCAGGGCATTTAAACTGCTATTCCCAATGTCAAATATGTACTAGATACTTAATAAATGATCTTCCAGTTTTTAAAAAATATATTTTATTCATTATTTTCAGAGAGATGGGCAGGGAGGGATGAAGAAAGGGAGTGAAGCATCAATGCATGTTTGCCTTTCACTGCCTCCAGCTAAGAACATGGCTGGAGACCTGGCTTGCAACCTGGTTATGTGCCCTGACTGGGCAATCAAACCAGTGACCTTTGGGTTTGCAGGCCAGCTCCTATCCATTGAGCCACCAGCCAGGGCTCTGATCTTTCAGTTTTATATTTACCTGAAAAATTAACTTAAAAATCTGGAATTGAATAGCAGAGTACTGGCTTTTATATATTAAAAAAAAAAAAATAGAAATTACATATACCTCTATGTTATAAAAACTATGTGTTAAATGTCAAATAAGAAAGTGCACATTTTGTAGGGACATTTTATTAACTTATATTTCCTAGAGAAGTTATTTAAATTAAAATGGTGTGTGAAAGTTTCTAGCCATATACACCCCTTCATAGGGCCCACTTTTCTGGGACTTTTGACCTTGGTATTAAGGCCATTACAGATCGATAAAGATCACAGATTAATAAATATCACAGATGTATATGATAGATGGATAAATAGGCAGGTAGCTAAATAGGTAGACAGATGATAGATTGGTTTTATTTTCCCAGTTGTCTAGTAAGGGGTACCCTCCCCACAGCACAGGACTTTCAAGCTTAACCATCTTCTTCCTCGACAGGGCTTGCAAGACTCTGGGATCTGCTGGTCATTGATGCTGGGGGTCAAGTGTGTGGTGACAGGGAGTTTAAGGTCCTCCTTCTGTCATTACCTGCTGCACATGGGGGAGGTATGGGCTAAAGTACAGACCTTCAATTAGCTCTAGTGGCAGCCTTCTTACCTGACACACAATCACATCCCGTTTTCTTTCATCTATAGATATACGTGCTTTATAAGTGACATCTGTGTTGACTCCCCTAGCAGATAGATATTTAAAAATAAATTGGCACTGACATGTCTTTTAAGGAATGGAAATTTGAGAAGTCAGATAAGCTCATCATTAAAAATTTTTTTTAAAAAAAAAAAGCCTTCCATCAAGTATCAGCCATGTCTCATCATCCACCTGTTATATATATTTACCTCTGTTCCTTCCAGTAATTTGTAAGACAGGTTTCATTATCCCAGTTTCATAGATGAGAAAATGGGGGTAATTTTCAACAGGAAAAAAAAAAAAGGAAACATTTTTGACGGAGCTAGTAATGCGAGAGCTCGGAAGGAAACCCAAGTGTCCCCAGTTCCAAAGTTTGTGTTCTTGACACCCGAGCATATTATCACTTTGTGAACAACCACACACAAAAATTGTATGTTATTCCCCTGCTTCTCTGTAGTATTTGGTATGGTGCTTAGCCCATAGTTGGTGTACAGTAGCCGTGTATTCATTGAATAGATTCATGAGTCGGGGAGTAGACTCAACTATGCTTTAGGAAAAGCCAGGGTTGAGCTAGATTCTGTCTTACCATTTTATAATCAAGAGAACTAGGGAAAGAGGAGGAGGGAATGGATCAATGAGAGAGGGGACTGGTGGGAGGACAGGTTCCTTCTGAGGACGGAGGTGCTGCGTTTGCTGGCCGCCTGCCCCTCCCTCCCCTCGAGCAGGCAGATGGCATGGACCCCATTAGATGCCACTTGGATTGGAGCAGCCCATCTCCCCAGAGCCCTCCCTTCCTTTGCACTCCGAGCTGTTTTCTGCTCCATTTCCTCTCCAAGCCTTCAGATCACCCTCAGAGCTCTCTGTTATCTTCCACATCATCCTAGCTGGAATAAAATATAACTGCGTCTCAAAAGTACAGAAATCAAAGCTCCCCTTGGGGATTTTTTTCCTATATCACCTGTCGAATTGAAAACCGGTGTGTCCTTGAAAAGATACGTATTTCAAGCCGCAGGGGTGCTAATTTGCAAGGCCCATTACTCAAATACAACATTAAAACGGTCTTGGATAAGCCAGTGCTCTCGGCCTGGTTCCACTTCAGCACCAACATCACCAACGATAGGTTTCCTGGCAAGCCTCAGAGCCCAAAGTCAAGATTTATCAATTGATATTTTGACTTTCACTTTTCCACTTTCATTACGGCACTGCATTGTGAGCTGATCCACGGCTCTCTAGCTTTTTGCAGGTTTCTTATCCTTGTCCTTGAAGCGAATGTAGAAGCAGATGAGGTTTTGAGACATCTTCCTGGGTCTTCAGTGTGAAAACTGCTGTGGGGCTGGTGCATTATCCTGTACACTTAGTTCAGGCAGATGTGTCCACTTGGGTGGAAAGCTTTGCGATACTTTTAACTCAGGTTTTTTTACAAATTAGAAATATTTTCACTAGCGATTCCTTAACGTCTTCAAGATGAAACAAAAAAACATAAAACATAAAAAAGTAGAGATCGTCAGTAACCATACTAGCTAGATATTGCTGGATAATCTTTCAGTCTTGAATTACACTTTTATAGGATCTAAATTACACTGTGTCTATGCTTTTATGCTATAACTTAAATGTTCACACATAATTCATAATGTTTCTCAGAATTTTTATATGTGTCTATATACTATTCTGTCCTGGAGACATAACGTAAGCGAATCTAACCAGTCTCCTATTACTGTTCACTTAGGTTGTTTCCATTGCAGTAAATAATACTTTAATGATCTTCATTTTTTTTTTTTTTCCTATAAGACCCTTGCAGAGGAGAGAGGAAAAGGGATTATCTGCTCCAGAGATCTTCCCTGCTGTGGAGTTATTGGGTCAACACGCATGAATGTTGTCTAACAGCAGTCCAAAGGTGGAACCCGTAAACAGAACAACACCTGGACAACTTCCTTTTCTTGCCTGCAATTCAGATAGGTAACAAAGACTCAGCTATTGACCCTGAACGCTACAAGGAACTAGATGGAAACCTGTTTTCTGACCCATTCCAGATTTCTGGCTGAGCCCACCTTGGATCTGCAGTCTGAGGTTTGAATACACCAAAGAACAGAGCTTTGTGCTAGGATAGGAGACTTGGAGCAGTCGCCTCCCCTTCGTGGGTCCAATTTTCTATAATAATGTAACATCAGTTTTATAATTTTAAGTATTTAAAAAAAAATGCTGCCCTTTCAGTTTCAGAAAAGCAGTATCTATTTATAACGAGATAACATGCTTCTTTTGTAAAGTTCTTGGAGCTCCTTATTGCATATTGGTTAAAAGAGTGTAAAGATATTTGCCTTATTGATAAACGAGGTGATTTCTTACCGAGCCCTTCCTGGAAATGGGAAAAAAGTAATTGTAATTTAGAGTAATTACCGCCAAGTATTGCACCTGTAGAATTAGGGGCCATTATCCCGGAATCTTGGATGGGTTCATTAATGAATCGGCAAATAAAGCCCATGATGGATGACGGTGCACTGTGTCATTATAATTTTATGATAAAGCATCTTGTTCTGGGTGACATTACATCTTCAGAATGAAATAGTGACTGCTCCTTCAAAATCTGAAAGGAACTCCTGAACTCCTCCACTCTTTCAGAGGGAAAACCGGGGGAACGGGAATGTGGGAAAGAAAGGAGGAAAACACACACTCTCTCTCTCTTTAAATGAGCTCAGGTGGGGGTGTATGCAAAGGCCAGGCAAACCCTGGCCTGGGGGTGCAGAAACTACCTTGTTTCACTGCTACACCTTTAAAGAGAGGTGAGCATCAGCTACACTGCTAACGAAGAGAGGTGTACATAGGCTGATTTGAGCTAATAGGATTTAATCCCATTTTATAATTTTTCGGGGGGAAACTGCATGTTACCCCCCCTCCTTCCCTGACCACCAGGCTGCCCAGTGCCAGAGCTCACATCAAACCTGGGAACCCTGTGAGAAGCGGGAGGTGAAATTGCTTTTCGGTGGGCCCGATTTCATGCTGAGCAGGAAGCAGCAACTCAGAGATGAATTGGAAGGCCACGCTTGTCAGCGAATGAAATGTGATGAACCTTACAGTTTTATTGACATGCGACAGCAGGCTTGGTCACAGCAGCCGGCGCTGCGTCTTCTTAATCCCATATTTTGGGGATGGGAATGTGACCCAGTACTTTCCGTTAGAAATGATACATATGTATTAGGCTATACAGCTTGAAAGAGGGAAAAGAGTGTGGCCCAGTGTCAGACACAATTGTAACCAAACCTTCTTTTTATTTAAATAAATACAGACAATTTCACTGTGACAGCTCTTCCAACCAAAGGGGAGCTTCATTCTGGGGTGGCCTTCATTTTCTCTGTGGAGAAAGGTGGGCTCCTTGGGGGAGGGGGGAGGGCACCTGTGGAACCCTTATGAGTTTTGAGGAACACAGCTGGAAGTCCTGAGTAGCCTGCCATTCCACTAATTACGTCCATCTTCCCATTCGCCACTACAAAATCAGTTACCAATAATGCCCTGCCTCATTTTCTGAGAGACATGGCTGTACCTGGTCAATAGCTGAATCTCTGTTACCTATCTGAACATCAGAGTATGGGAATAAGCTTCAAGAGTAAGGAAATATAAACTGAAGATGCATTTAAAAAATGTAATTTTTCTCCCAGATTTTCTCACTCACTGCCAATTGTGAGAGCTAGAGCATTTTTATGCATTTAAGGCAGATAGTTGTTGATATTTTGGTAGCATATTCATTCTGTAAGCTACTCCTGATGTCTGGCATGACCTACTGTGCACGTATTTTGTCATTTCAGGGTTGGGGTATTGACATGGATGGAGTAGGGAAGAGAAGGGACTAACCATTTGTTGGGACCATGTCCAGTTGACCCCGAACAACACAGGTTTGATCTGTGTAGGCCCAGTGATACATGGATGTTTTCAATAAATTCTATAACTATATTTTCCAATTCATATGTATTTTCTCAATAACATTTTCTTTAGTTTATTTTAGTGTAAGAATGTTACATGTAATACACATAACATATAAACCATGTGTTATCAATGCTGTTGTTTTTTATCGATAAGACTTTTGGTCAACAGTGTGCTTAATAGCTATTAATGTTGTTTGTGAACTCAGGTTATATGTGGATTTTTGAGAGCATGAGGATATGTGCCCCTGGCCCCTGCATTGCTCAAGGGTCAACTGTATATATTATGTGCATTGGATACATGTCCACATATGCATCCATTCTGTATGTGTCGCACATACACACACATACTCACACACAGTGGTGTTAGTTTGATGATCCTCATAGGATGTGACCTCAAAAGGCCAGCTGTTCTACTTGTTAGCTCTGTTTTTCTGAGTGAGTCACTAACATTCTCTGAGCCTAAATTTCCTAATATATGAAATGAATATACTATCTAGTTCAAGGGACTAGTGTGGGAATAAAAATCAGGTAATTTAGTTTCAGTTCAGTTTTACATTTGTATCAAGTTCTAAAATCCTACATAATAGTGATACATAGGCTTCAACCCCTGTTACGTGTTTGGTGCCACTTTACCCACCTTTAAGTGTGGTCATTTGTATTTGTCCCATTTGAAGGCCGCTTTTTGGGGTCCTTTCCATTGTTTTTCCATTTGCCAAGATTCTTTGGAGGCTTTACATAGTTTCATCATCAATACTAATTGAGTGGCCTTCATCTGTAAAGAGACATTTGGGAGTTTGTTAAGAGATGAAAAACAACAAAAGAAAGATTGATTTTCCCAAAGCACCCCTGTCATTAGGCACGCTCTCTCTCTCTCTGATGTTGATATAAAGTTCATATTTTATTAGGTGGCCTTCAATGTCCTTCCAAGCAGGCCTTGTTCTTCCAGCCCCTCTCTGTCACTGGTGTGGGTCATGCCTTGAAACTTTCACTCAGGGTCCTTCTTCCTCCTCAACTTGTCTCCTCCCTGCCCTCTTCAACACATGTGGGGCATCTTTCTTGTGCTTACTTCACGAAGTCTCTCAGGATTTCTCTAGCCACCCCTCTACCTTCTCCCTCCTTTCTTGAGCCTTCAGTCACTCCTTTCTTAGAAGTGGCCCCAACACTGACTCTGTGACAAGTATGAAGCAGTTAGTGAACTAATTGTTTTGTCATTTCAACCAGTGAACAAGTTTGTCCAGAGCCAAGTCTTAACTTACCTTTGTATTTCCTTTATAACATATGCCACCACACTGATTATAGCATAGGTATTTTATTTATTGATTACTTGAATAATGGCTCAACTCCTACCTTCAGGAAATGTGTGTCCCAGTAAATACCATAATCCCTATCCTGTAAGTTCTATACTATTTTATACCCCATCTTTGATTTGTGTTTTTTATTGGGAAAAATAAAAAGGCAGCCAGACTCTTCTTACTAGACAATTGTTTCTCTTTTGGTCTATATCAGATTCTAGCCCACTTATTTTGTTCTACATGAGGAACATGTTTTACAAAAATGTTTGTGACTCAGGCTCTCTCTCTCTCTCTCTCTCTCTCTCTCTCTCTTCCACAAGCTTCATATATGACACCAAGGCACACAAGAGTTGGAGAACCATGACATCATGTTCATTGTGCCCTGATTTATAAGTCGGGAATAGTTATGAAATTGCTAATTGTTTCAAAGATATTTAGTAAACACTAAGCATTTGTTTCCTAATTGAGATAATATTATATGGTAATTAAAAGTGTGTCCATGTATCCCGTTAAAGCATTGATAAATTTGTGCTGAAAAGAATGCCTGCTTGAGGCATGATCTGCTGATGGAAGTGCAAATTAATGGGCAAAACTTTAAGAAGATGGAGGATGCTTGCATGGTCTCAATGTATCTTCCCCCAATGTATATTAATCATTGTGTGTGCTTAACAAATGACAATGCTCTGCTATTCCTCTAACAAGTAGAATCTAATCTCTTTCCTCTGAGTATGAGCTGGACTCGGTGTTTGTCTCCTAATGAATGGAGTGCGGAAAGGAAAACGTGATCACTTTATAGTGGAGATATTTGACAGATACCACTTTACCAATAGACCAAGGCTGACATTACAAGTAATTCATGTGGATTGTTTAGTCCCTTTGATATGATACAATCAGAAGAAATACCAGCTCTTTGGTATCCTTACTCAATCCAATCAGGAGAAAATATCAGACAAACCTCAATTCATGGGTATTCTACAAAATACCTGACCATTACTGTTCAAAGTTGAAGTCATAAAAGACAAGGAAAGGTTGAGGAAGTATCACAGGTTGGAGGAGACTTAAACACCTGATGACTAAATGCAGTGTGGGGTGTGGTCCTGGTCACCAGAGGGAAAACTGAGGCAGTGCCTGTACAAGCTGCAGTTTGCTTAATAGCATTGTACTGATGTCGATGACTTAATCTTGATTAGTACCAAGGTTAGAGAAGATGTTAAGTGAAGGGTTCACAAGAACTATCTTGTCTTTGCAATGCTTCTAGAAATTAAAAAAAAAAAAAAAAAATTATTTCGCAAAGTCACACATTTAAAAAACATGAAAAAATTAATGAGTGCTTTAAAGACTTCACCTTTTATCACCAGTCACGCTGGATGCTGACCTGTTTCCATCACAAAAGTGAGGGGTGCTCTGCAAATGCAGGTGGAGACACCAGGTTATCCGCTGCACATCACTTATGAACATCACCGCAGGGGTTAAGGCTCCGCTTGTCAGACAATTCCCAGAGAGGGGAAGAGGCCATGGGTAAGGTTCCCTCTGTGTGTCTTAAATACATACCTGCTTTTATTGGAAGGAAAGTAGAACTCTATGACCCATTCAGCTAAAAATAAGAAGCTGAAGTCAAGGGGCAGGTGGCTATTCCACTTAAATATCCTCACTGTGAACTGAGCATTCAGAAAAGGATCAGGGCGTTCAAGTGTTGTCTTCACTTTTTAAAATATCTTGTGATATTAGTGTCCATATTGTGTGTGTAAAGGCATTTCTATGACATCTCACTTTTAGAGCTATCTGGACCTGCTGTATTTTAACTTGCTGAGAAAATAACCTAGTTTCATTCCATCTTCCAATTAATGGAACGTTCATGTTTTATGAGGACCAAAAGAAATATATCCATCTTCTCTGACCTTTCTATTAATGGAGGCTGGGTAAATTACTTGCACCCCTATAACAGCAAGGAGGAAGAGGGGTCCAGGTGACTTTTAGCTCTGTTACCTACTATGGCTGTGCTTCACTAGTTAACAGTTACTATCCTTTGATCACAAGCTCAGTATAAGAAAATAACAATAATTGTTTTAGCACCCCAAATTACATCCTTAATAGGAAAATCTGCACCTTTGTAAGTACTATACTTTTTAAAAAATATTTTATTCATTATTTTTAGAAAGAAGGACAGGGAGGGAGGAAGAGGGGGAGAGAAACATCCATGTATGATTGCCTTTCACCTGCCTCCAGCTGGGGACCTGGTTACGTGCCCTGACTGGGACTCGAACCAACGACCTTTGGGTTCGCAGGCTGGCACCAATCCACTGAGCCACACAAGCCAAGGCTCATTATTGACATTTTAAAAGTTATTCTTCCTATTTTACATGATACTCCTGTGCTAACAGTGTATTCCCCGTATAGCTGCAGGGGTTTTGGACTGCCAAGGAAAGGAAGATGGTGAGTTTGGGGAAAGCAAGAATGCTAATTTCTCTAAGTGAAATTGTTAGCCCGATGATTATGAGAATTGAAGGTCATACAACATTAAGAGTCAGAAAAGACTGGGAAAGTTCTTCAGTCTACCCACTCAGAATAGAAGTCTGTTTGCCAGTGTTTCTTGCACCAATGCTTCTTTAACACCAATTTTAATATTCGCTGTGACAGTAGCACACTATAAATAATAATCCTCAAAATAGGAGGTGCCCTCCTTCACAGCATATTTCAATAGTTACATTTTTGCTAAATATAAATATTCAACTTCTATCACTCTGGAAATTCTACCTATTGACTCTCCTCATTTCCTCTTAGTAAGTCTTCTTTCTCTCTTACATGACAGCTCTTCTATTGGAAGAGACTTGTTACACCTGCCCTAAGTTGAAGTCTAGGCTCAATATTTCTAGTTTCATTTTTTTTTTTTGGTAAATCCTTCCAACATGATTTCCAGAAATATGAGTGGTTATTAGCATTTCTCTTTAAATGTGCTACCCAGAACTGAACACGATCTGAATCATCATTTAGTATTCAATATACTTGTACATATCAGAATTAAAAAGTACACATACACATAGAGTATATAGAAGGGGAAAACCTATAATGCATGCTACCGATGGCTTTATTAGGGAATGTGACCTCACTTTGTTAAATGATTCTGCAGCCTGGTTGAAACCATCTTCTTCTGAACCATTTCTTACCCATATGTCTAAATAATGTGATAATGTAATAATAACAGCTTCTTAAGAAGTCCTCATCAGTGTGCCCTATTTTTGTTCACATGTTTGTGGTGATGAGAGACATATTATCTGGAATATTTATCTTCCAATGTATTGAATGATACCTGGTAGCTAAAGTGCCTGGCAGAATGCTGTCATATCCTAGATATGACTCTTTCCTCTCCTTAATCTCTCTATCTTGAGCAATAATACCATTTATTCCTTGGAGTGCAGGAACTAATAAAAGGCCAGCGCATGTATGTTTGCTGCTGTCTGATTCTGGTGTTCCAACAGGCCTTGGCTCTACAGCTCGCCAGTTAGCTCCTGGTGCAGTAAATGCATCTCCCATTCCATTAGCTCTTCCAGTCCTCCTGTCATCTCAAAACCCGCTCGATCCTTTTACCTGTGGAAACAGTATCTGACTATTTTATCATCTGGCTATTTCAATTAAATTACATTAAAAAAAAGTATACAGTAAGGTTAAAAATGATCACTATATCCCTCCAACACTATCCATCCCCAGAAGGTTAATTGAAAGGCGGCCATCTTGGCGACGTTTAGACAAATGAGGATAATTATGTGTTCTCCTGCTCTTTGAGAGGTTAATTGCTTAGATGTACGGAGTCTTGAAGAACAAAGAAGGAATAAATCAGAAGCAGGACTGTGATCTGATCATGTAATTTGGTATATTCATGTACAACTCAAACAAACATAGCCCTTATTAGATGAACTCATTCAGTTGCATGGGCACACTGCCCGTTTACCATGGGCAGGCACCTCGGATCTGCACCCTGCTCGCCTCGTAGAGTGGGGGAGCTGAAACTGTGCATAATTACAGTGGGCACTCCAGGACGTGGTACGAGGGGCATGCATGATGGAATTTTAGTATGTTATATAAACGTCTCTAAGTAGATTTACATCTTTTACCTTATCAGCCATCAGCATGTTGACTTCTGCTGGTCTCTCCAACTACAACATCTCTGTCTCTCTCTCTCCCTCTCTCTTCCCCCTACTCTCTCTCTCTCTCTCTCTCTCTCTCTCTCTCTCTTTTTTTCTCCCAACAGAAGGTATCATTTATTTTCAATGTCTAGGGAGAAGGCAAGGGAGTAGCATAAAAAAAATCTCTCTATAAAGTGGAGTAGGACACCTGAGCTTGGTTCAGTGCGGGTGGACTGAGAAACCTGGGACTATTCCTCTTATCCTCTTCTGGTTTTTCCGGCACCTTTTCCAGGATGACAGAGATTTCAGATGCAGTCCAATGATTGATTAGCAATATGTGTACAATGCAGTCAACATTTTTTTTCTGTTTGTTTTCATGAAGCAATGCATACACATGGTAAAATCAATACTGCTCATTCACCACTTGTGAGTGTTGACTACCTCCCAGCCTCCACTAGGCAACATCAACCCTCACTGACATGTGCCTTCTGTTTTGTCAGCATGCTTCACTTTATGCATCTGGTCCCTAGGTTGGTTCTAAAAATGTGAAGCCAGGAAATCATTTACTTATACTTTGTTAAATGGTATTTCCTGAGGATGATTTTTCCTTTCCAATGGCTTCAGTGTGGCAGGCTCTGGACGCTTGAATTGAAATGTTCTTATTGTTAAGGTCAAATGGATTGTCTTCATCAATGTTTAAATTGACTCCCAATTGCAGTTTGTTTCATATTTGGGCCTTGCTATTTTAGTTTTGTGGGTTCATTTAGAGTTTCTGAATTACTTTCTTAAAGATTTTATTAAAATTTAGGAGTCTATTTATTCATTTTTTATTCAGTGTATCAGGGTGACCTTGGTTAATAAAATTATGTATGTTTCAAGCATACGATTCTAAAATACAACATCCCTTTAGCATTTTAGACATTATTGGGAGCCACTGGTTTCTGGTTGTTACTTGGATAACTATTGGAAATACCTGTCATATATTAATAATTTAGGACTTATTTTTATTAGTTCCTAGTTTAACCCCACGATTTCTTTTATCCAGCATCATCCTCCTTTTTGTTGTTGGTTTTATTCTTATTTACTTAAAATGAGACTTGCTTTGTTTTAACCCCAGTTTGGCTTCAGTACATACTCAAATAACTTTCACAGTAAATACATGTGGGAGATAAATTTTCTGAGTACTTGAATGTACATTTGATTTCCCCCTTCATTGCATATAGAAATTTAGATTAAAAATTATTTTTCTACACTTAACTTCTTTCATCCAGGACTTAATATAAGAAAAATTCTGTTCAGCCCTGATGGTTGACCCTTTACAGAGGAACTATACATACAAGCAGACAAATATATTATTTATTTTTCTCTAAAAGCCTTCTAGATGTTGCTTTATTCTTGGTGTTTTGACCTTTCACATGTATGACATATCCATGTATGTGTCCTTTTCATTCATCCTGTTTGACAGTGCACCAATTAATTTTTTTTTGTGGAAAATTTTCTTTTATTAGTTCTCTAATATTCTTCTCTACTTTCTCCCTTCTCTAATTCTGCAGCATTTATGGACCTTTGCTGGCCTTTTTGTTGACTAGGTCTATATATGTGTGTAAGTTTTAACAGGTACTATACTATTCTAACGAAACCACTTATATCAACTTATTCATTTTTACAATACTCTTAAGTGGTATTTGGGAATGTCCTAATTCAACGCTAAGAAAAATGAGGCAAAAAAGATAAAGAGGATGTTCTACATCCCTCTGTTAGATGACGGGCTGTGGTCTTGCTGGAGATCTAGCTTCACAGCCGTTGCTCTTAACTAAGTCAGGGATTCTGCCTCCTCACATTTGTCTTTGCTCTATGTCCTGAGATTCCATCAACTTCATCTCCTGCCCATATAATTTTAATATAATAGTAATGTGGTTTTTTTATGTCCATGGACTTGCTATTTGTTTCTGATTATTACTTTTCCATAGTGTCAATTTTTTTATTAGTTCAGTATCGTAAGTCAGTCAGAATGTAAATTGGAGGCAGTTAAGAATACCTTCTCATCTGTTCCCTCTTTCTTCTTGTTCTGGGGCCAGTTCTCTTTGTTTATTTATTTTTAAATTGCATTTATTGGGGTAACATTGGTGAATAAAATTATATAGGTGTTAAGCCTACAATTCCATGATGCCAATCTACAGGTAATATCAGGCTTCTGCAGCTGCAAAAGGGAGCCCTAGTTCTTGGCCTGGGGCTAACTCATCAAGATAGTGGTGTTCAGCAAGACCCCTTTGGAGATGGGGTACTGGCCACCTCATTTGCATTGTATTTATTCATTTATTTAAAGTTTTAAAAATTGTTGTTTTATTAGAGTTGTCCCAGTTTCCCCCCGGTGCTCTCCACTGCCCTGCGCTCCTCCTCCCACAGTCAACTCCCACCCCGTTGTCCATGTCCATGGGTCATATATACTTGTTCCTTCACTAGACCCTTCCCTTCTTTTTACTGTACTTGTTTTCATTTTTTAAATGTCATATGTACTTACCTGGATGTACGTGTTTATGGAGAACTAAGCTGAAATTGCAGTATACAATAATTAGTGCGTTTTCTCTGCTATTGGTAATGCAGCTCCCTTTTCACATTAGGGCTCTCTCATGAAATCCAAGGTTCTGGGTGCTGTATGTGAATAAGGTTATTCACCAGCAGGTTGTACATTTGGTAATACAGGTCTGAAAGTGACCTTTAATGTTGATATTCGCCAATGACAGAATATAGCAATGTCTTTGGCAGCTTGTTTAAAATTTTTAAGAGGGAGGCCAGTTGCCCTGGTTAATACAGGGTGGCTTACATTACCTGTGTGCAGGGTTGCAAAAGAAAGGATTGAGGACTGAGAGTAGCACAATTGCTCCCAATTCACCCTACTTCCTGCCCTCCCCACCTTCAATCCCAGGCCCCTCTGCAATTCTGATCCCAGCTCACACCTCTGCTAATGCACACTCTGGAGGTGTAGCTACTTCTATTTTCGTTTTTATCTTTCTTACCTGCTTATGCCATTTCTTATCTGCTTTTCACTCCTCTCCTGTTCTTGTTGATGTTTTGTGATCACTCCATTCATTTTTAAACTATCATTTTAATGGGGTTTCAGAAAGGAGAAATGACCAACGTATGTGTTTAGTGAGGTCACCGCCATCCAGAGGCTCCTGCCTAGGTCAGGTTCTCCACGCTTGTCCAAAAAATAGATTCCTTTCATTCTACATGTCACTGATTAAATACACTGTGCACGGAGATCTGCCAAGTGCCATTTCCCATGTATCAATTACGTCTAGATTTGACTAATGAAGTTACTCAGCCCTCTCATGAAAATTCTTTAGCATTTCACTATGTCCTTCAAAATGAAGCCCTTGTTTCTGAGTCTGTTATAAAAGCTCTGATGAGCCTACTTACCTCCTTCCTACCCAGCCTCACCATCCACCAACACGGACAAGTGCATGGTTTCATAATGCTACATTTACCTCCACTTTTTTTTTTTTGCCTAAAACACACCATATTTTTACTTATCTCTTCTTCATAAGCTATTTGTCCCTTATGGATTATACAGCATATTGTATTTCAGAAAGGTTTCCTTGACTACCATACCCAGAAAGGATGGGCCAAGTTCTCAGGTGCTGTACTTCCAAAGAACAATCTAGTTTTTCCCCTCTCTTTCTATTTTGATCTCTCCCCATCATTCTTCTTCTCTGTATCTTTCACAGCCTTTATCACATTTTATTTTACTTGATTTGTGTAGGTATCTGTAATTTGTTCAGCATGTTAGGCCGTAGACAAATGGCTTCTGTTGAGGTTACATTAGTTTGCAAGTAAGAAAACCTGTATAACGTGGCTTAACTAAATAGGAGATGATCCTTTTCAATAAAGAATCCTGAAGGTATGCTTTATAAAACTAGGAAGAGCCTGTTTTATTTCACTAATGTTCTATATAATTGTTTTTATTTTCATTATGCCACCTGTAGTCTATGCTTTATTTTCCCCTAATTCTTATCATTTCCTGGTCTCCAGATTTCTGCTGCAAACCCAAATTTATGTCTGTCTACCTTTCATTGGACAGAATTGAGTCTCATTATTATCTCTGGATGCAGTAAAGTATAGGAAGACAAGTATTTTAGCTAGGTGCATTCTCCTCTTAAGCAAAACTAAGGTTCTCTTAGTAAGGAGAAAAAGAATTGCTCTGGCTGGTGACTCAGTGGATAGGTGCCAGACTGGGAACCCAAAGGTTGCTGGTTTGATTCCTAGTCAGGGCACATAACCAGGTTGCAAGCCAGGTCTCCAGCTAGGTCCCCAGCTGGAGGCAGGTGAAAGGCAACCATACATTGATGTTTCTTTCCCTTTCTTCCTCCCTTTCTGCCCTTCTCTCTAAAAATAATGAATAAAATCTTAAAAAAAGAAAGAAAAAGAAAAAGGATTTTAGGAGATTTATCAGTATCTAGCATGTAGTTTTTGTTTATTTTTATATCTTCTTAACACAATATCTGGCACATAGCAGGCATTTATGAACTACTTATAGAAAACTCAATTGATTTTAAGACCTAGAAGGAACTGTATTCTATCTGAGAGGGAACTTGGCCTCCAAGGAATTTAAACGCCCTCCCTGAGACCCATCCAGACATGTGGCAGAGCTGTGAGAAGTTGTAAGAACAAAATCACACCTCAGAATAAAACCCTAGCAACCTTTCTACAGTGAGTGTAGTGTGTATGCTAATTTGTGAAACTAACCTGGTATGCTAAGCTAGAATAATGAATCATGGGGACTTTGGTGTTTGAGTTGAAGGTTCTTATTAGTGGGTCAAAACAATTTCCAGCCAGACTCACTAGGACTTCTGATTTAACTCTGAAAGCAACTCACTCAGGCACTACTCTTCAGATAGGTCTGTCTCCCTCCTTGCAGGTTCTTAAGTATTTCTAGCCCAATAAAAGACAACCCAATTTCAATTTCTAAAGGAAAATAAAAACAAATTACAGTAAAACCTTAGCAAGCAGGAGAAGGTGATGGCCTGTCATCACTACACATCCTCAAATGGGTTATTTGATTTTGCTTAATTGTTGGTGAAATTTTCTCACATTGGCAATTATAATCGGGAACTGATTGCTTACCCAGGTAATTTACCGAGTTCTCATTTGGTAGGAATGCTTCATAACACTTTTCCGTGAAGTGTGGTTTCATCATTGTTCAGCTGAAATTTTGATTTTTTTGGACATATTCTTTGGAGGATGTTAAGACTTTTGCCCCCAGTTTAGGTGCTAATTCTGTTAGCGTCCATGCCTCTGATGAAATCAACAGGATATATATATATATATATATATATATATATATATATATATATATATATTGGTTTAAAATATTTAGGGATCCAGTGAAATAGATCAGGTATTTCTCCAAGCAAAATAAATAATTGGATTAAAATACAAATTTATTAAATTTAGTTGCAGGGTAGTAACAGTGAGTCACACACACTTCTTGAACCTGATGAGGGATTTTGCTCTTCCACAGTCTGCCTTTGGCTTCTATTTTTATTTTATTTTAATTATTTTTATATTTTTAAAGATTTGATTTATTATTTTTAGAAAGAGGTGAAGGGAGAGAGGCAGAGAGGGAGAGAAACATCAATGTATGGTTGCCCTTCACCTGCCTCCAGCTACGGACCTGGCTGGAGACCTGGCTTGCAACCTGGTTATGTGCCCTGGCTGGGGAATCGAACCAGCACCCTTTGGGTGCGCAGGCTGGCGCCTTAACCACTGTGCCATCAGCCAGGGCTCTGGCTTCTATTTTTAACACAACCCCTTTACTTACTTCCCTTGTCAGCCTAGTCCGAAATCAAAGTTTAATTATCCTTATTTGCTCTTGTACTGTGCATTAAGATAAAGTTTATCCAGTAGTCCAGCTGTTTTGAAGATAATTAGTTGCGAATTCAACTTGCTGTTGAATAACCCTTCTGGGCAAAGAGCAGAGGCCTAAGTACATATTCCCAAGTGATACCAAATTCTCCATCACTCTTAAGAGTCACAGATTCTCTATCTCACTCAAACATTGTGAATCACCCTATCAAGTTGTGGGTTTGAATTACAAAGCACAGGTTGCATTGCTAAAAAGTGTCTGCATTAGGAAAGGTATATTATTTCCTTTTGGTGAGATCTTTAAAGAGAATGCAAAAAGCTGGTCCATGGTCAATGTCAGTGCAAAAGGTAACAATTTTTTTTTTTTTTAATGTTCAGTATGAGCTTGAGTGAGAGAAGCCATCTTTGCACACAAATATTGGCAGTATCTTCTTTGTTTCATTGTTCATTCAGAAAATTTTGGAGCACCTATTATTACGAGCCAGCAGCCATTCTAACCGCCTAGAATAAAGTCATGAAGACTTGCTTGTCCCTGCCTCCAGGAAGCCCCAAATGTTGGAGGAATTATGTTTTATGGTTTCTTTCCCATAGCACTGAAGGCATCTCCCTTGGGTGAAAGGCTTACTAATTTTCCAGCAAAGAGGCCAGCTGACTCTGGGTCTGAGCCTGAAGAGGGGTTAACATGGTCAGGCCCTTTTTAATATGGCTTGCTAGTCTATCTGTCCCCTGTGTGCTATGCCATAGCTTAGAGGAAAAACTAGTCAAACCCGCCAAATGTATGGTTCATCCTATAAATGAAAGAACTGACTGGCAATGAATGTTAATCATTTTCCCCTAATTACTGCACTCATTTCATCGGGAGCAAATGTAGGGCTAGACATGCCTAACCTCCTACCTTCTTTGCAAATAATAGCTTATACTTTCTGTAGCCTCTCCACCAGAGAAAGAGGAGCAAACGGCAAACCTGATCTTCCCATTGAACTTCAGGTTCTTGAATTTTCAGGTCTGCTAACATTGCTTGCAATAAATGATGCTTTTCTTCTGCTGCTTTTGATTGAAAAACACTAGAAATCAGTCGGGGAGCAGGTGCTGCATTGTGTTAGATTAACACTGATTGAATTCTTACACAGCCAGCTGATTGAAGCACGTGTTCTGCAAGCTTATGATTCTGCCAACGCGAGGTCGCAAGCAGGAGGGTATTTTGCCATATCATGTCCCTTAATCAACACCCTCAAGTCTGTCAATACCATCAACTAGAGCTTGGATCCCTTGGTCCAATCTGTGAAAAGCACCGTAGGCTGGTCACAAGCCCAGAAATGGATCTGGGGAAGAAAGAGGAGAATCAGTTTCATATTATTTTGCCTTCTCCTGCTGAGTAGATGAACATTTAAATCGTGAAAATAATCAGATGTTCATCAGACTTGGTAATGACACCGGATGGGCATGGGCCTTTATTCTCTACTTAACAGCCTCCAACTTGCTAACGGGATGGAAAAAAAAAAAAAGAGTTATTGGTGCAGATGCCTGAAATGCCTCATGGGAGCGTACAAGGTATTGTCACTGAGGTGGCCGGGCCAGCGCCGGATACGTTAGGAGGCTCTCAATAACTGTTATCCTACATTTTAAAAATGCTCTTTATGTAAGCTCTGTGACACTTTAGAGGCTGTCCTGCTGGGAAAGGAAATGGAGTTAGTTGCTAGGAGAAATAACACAGAGGTAGACACAATTGCAAAGAAGACTTGGAAAATCCTCTGAAAATCAACAGACCATTTTCACAAGGACTTTTCCCTAGTTTGAAATTGGCCCAGAGGGGCCCCCAGCAGGCGCACTCACCGCTCTGGCTGGAACGGTGGAGACTAGGAGGTATTATCCGAGCAAAATAGCTTCTTGCCATTGAACACATGCTGGTCTGCCACTTCTCCGTTCATATTTCATATGTTCAAATGTTTTCCTTAAATATATACTGTCTGCCACATAAAACGATTTTAACTAAAGAAAAAATCATCTGTGCCTCAGTTTCTTTCTATCTGAGGGGGGATTCTGATAACAGGTCCCTCCTAAGTTGACTCATGCATAGATCAGCGTCTGCCATCTAGTGAGCCTTATGCAAATGTTTGATCTTAACAGTGCTCGGAAGAGAGGGTGAATCAAGCGTAAAGGTTCTGTTATGCCCTTTTCCCATGTTGTTTTTCTGCAAATGCACTTTTCTACATGGAGGTCTCAGGCATCATTTCCCTTTAAACCAACCATTGCTTTACAGGGATGTCTTACATCAGAGTTCCGAATCCATCTGCTAAGTCTTGAAGTTGGGCTAGACGCTCATCTTCCTAGTGCTGTTCCCTGGTTTTTTCTCTTCTATGCTTAAACCCAAATCCAGCAGTGTGCCTACTACATACACCACATACACACACACACACACACACACACACACACCCTCAGGCATGCACACTCATACACATACAGGTATGCACGCACATACAATATTTAAATGAATGGTTGAAATACATGCATTAGCAGTTAGAAAGAAACAGAAACTAGCTTGGCACGCTGACCACACCATTTCTCCTCCTCTCAGCCTCCAGTACTAGAATTTGGAGAGGATCAGAGTAAACCAACCATTTCAAGCAGTGAACTCTCTCTTAACTTCCCTTCGACACCTTCCTGCAGTGTTGTTATTACACTAATAAATGCTGAGAGACAGTGGTGCAGTGTGTGAACCAGTGGTCCTCAGAATCTGCTTGTCATGCCAGCAGTATCAGCATCACCGGGGAATTTGTTAGAAACACTTATGCTCTGGCCCTACAAGCCCAGAAACTCTGGAAGCAGCACCAGCAATCTTGTTTCAGCAGGCCCTCCAGAGATTTCAGGTTACACTGAAGTTTGAAAACTGCAGGCTCCCATGAAGTCAACCCTACATTATGATGGACATATTGAGCCCCAGGCCAGTATGATCCAGTGTTGTTGCATGTAAGGGCCGTGAAATTTGCTTTAAATGTTTCTTCTGTTTATGTACCTGTCACATGTTACAAGGTTTATATCAGTATTAGATATAAACACACTTCCATCATTCACCCCCACCCCCAGCAAATGTTAACTAAAGGCACTCCATGCATTTTAATTCCCTTTTAAATTCTTTATAAAGTTAGTTTGGCAAAAGGAACATGCCCCACTCCATCGATGGATTTTATGTAGCTTATCTCATGAGATAAAGAATTCTTTTAAGGTTCAGCACAAGATCTCCTAGCTAAGTGGCTGAGCTGATTTGAATGCAGATGCTTTGACTGTAAACTGTGTTCTCACATGCAGTGCAACCCTGCTTTTCATGACACATGATACCTCCTCACTGCCCTCCATACTCAGGCTGTTAAATATTACTTACAAAATTAAACCATCTCAGTCAAAAATATACCTGAGCAAGTTTTCTTTGGAGCCATCCCTGATTCCATGTCTACTTTTGAACCAACTGTGGGGGTTGGTTCAAAATATATAGGGATGCATATATTTTCTCTTTCAATACTAGTTAGGAATGGGCCCCAGAATAACACTTTTGTTAGTACACGGAGACTCTGGGCCTTGCTCTTCAGAGCAGAAAGCATTGTTGTTAGCTGTAAAATTTGAACTGCCAATCATCCAAACAGTCTTTGGTCTCTATAAACGCATCATTTCAAATCAATGAGAAAACAAGGAGAGGGCTCGTTCCAAGAGAGGAAAACCCTCCACCTGATCCAGTGAAAAACCCCAGTGTAACAGTCAAATTACCCTTCACAATTTAAATGACTTTTGCCAATGCTTCCGTTGTATGTCCTGAAAATAGGCCTACCGATGTATTAAAAAGTAATTGTGAAGACCTACTTTACAAATTGGAACCACAGTGTTCGGATTTGTTTCATGTTGCATATCATCAAGAGCATGGAGTACAAGGCACTCATTTTGCTAACACTTTTCTCAAACACACACACAAAATTTTTTTTTTATTTCAAATCTATTAGACAATATGTTTTTGTTTTTGTTTTCTGAAAATGCAGCATGGTTCACTTAATGGAAGGTTATCCAGTACCAACTCCATCAGAAATAGTGATACCATCATTATTTTTCAGCTGCATGAAGTGTGGGATTTTTCCGGGAAAGACAAATTGGAAATGAGAGCCTCTGATGTAAAAGGTCTTAGTGATCATCACAGCTAACAGCCTGATACATCAAGTGGGATAACTAAGACCTCAGAAGGCTCTGGAATTTCTCAGACCCATGTCTCGTGTGTGGCAGAGTCAGGAGTAGATTTCAGCCACCATCCCAGGGGGCTTGGTATCCTCTCATTTCGTCATTCACTGCATGGCCAAAGAGAACCAGAAATAAGAAATACGCTCACCCATTCACTGCTTTTCTCTGTAGAAAAATTTATGTTGTGTCATTACTATACTGGAGAGTATTTTCAAGTTTAGTTTTTGACAAGAATCATGGTGAAAATCATATGCTTTCTCAACAGAAAAGCAATAATAATAATAATTACATATGTTCTTTACCTCCAAATGGTTACATCTTCAGACCTGTCATCAGAATCTTCACAAACTTCCCTTCAGTTAAAGACACACATTGTCAAGTCACCTTCATGTGACTAGCACAGCAAGTGATCGGTAGATTTTTACAATCTCTTAGAATGCATTCCACATGAAATCGCAGAGAGCTCAATTTGCAAAGCAAATTAGAAGAATATCTGTTTTATATCAAACATTTAACTTAAAAAAGTCCAGCCCTCTGCTTTTCCGAGAGAATGGAGCAGTTACATGCAGAAGAAAGTGACTGGTATAAATTAGACTGGAGATATTACAGAAGCCAAATCACTTGCTAAATACTTGGCGCTTAGTACTTCAATTTGGAAGTTGATTTTGTGACAAACAGGAGAGTTGCTTTCAGATGGAAAACACTACGATATGACATAAAATGGTGAGATTAGGATGGGAGAAACTCATTTAAATATGAGTTCAACTTTTAATTCCCTGAGTATTTGAGAGATTAAAAAAGAAAGAATAGGAAAAAAAAAGGAAATAAAAATTAGTTTTCTATGCTGAAGAAAGACTGTGGTTTACGTTTTGTCGAAGAACATGGGCTTTCTGTCAGGAATCTCAAATCACAAATCAATGCTATAACACTTCTTGCTATCTAGACCAAAAAAAGAAAGAAAAGAAAAAATCTCTGTATATAGCTTAAGTCAGAACAGTTCATAAGAACTAGATAGATTGGGCAAGGAAGGCCAAACCTTTAGTGAAACATTCAAATCAACATAATATTTAGAATGGAAAAACCAGCCTAAATGGGATCAAGCTAAATCAAGGAAAATTTTGTCTCGTGGTGAGGAAGAAAAATTCCTAACAATGATATGTATGAGGAAGTAAAATAATTTTCTAAGGAGATTGCTATTCTTACTATTACATAGTGTTACCAAGTCCCTACACCATCTATAGTAGATGCTAATTAAAATAGGATCAGTTACAGTTTCTGCCCAACATACCTATACTATTTGTATGACTATTGAAACTAAAATGTAAGTTTCTACTAGTGAGCAATATCTTTGGTAATAATTGAGTAGAATTAAAAAATATTCTATGCCCTGGCTGGTAGCTCAGTGGATAGGCACCTGCCTGGGAACCCAAAGGTCACTGGTTTAATTCCTAGCCAGGGCACATAACCAGGTTGCAAGCCAGGTCTCCCCAGTCAGGTCCCTAGATGGAGGCAGGTGAAAGGCAACCATAGATTGATGTTTCTCTCCCTCTTTGTCTCTCTCCCTTCCCCTCTCTCTGAAAATAATACATAAAAATTATTTTTAAAAAATACTCTGGCTGGTGTGGCTCAGTTGGTTGGAGTGTCACCCACAAATTGAAATGTTGTTGGTTTCAGTTCCTGGTTAGTTTAGGGTCCCTAACTAGGTTTCAAGTTCAGTCCCTGGTTGGGGTACATATTGAAGGCAAGATGTTTCTCTTTCTCTTTGCTCTGCCTCACCCTCTCTCTCTGGAATCGATAAATATATCCTTGGGTGAGGATTTTAAAAAATACCCTGCTATTTAGAATGGTTATCCATTTTTCTGTAGAGTACTCATCAAGTCTGCTTTCTAGGCCTGATTATCAGCCCAAATTCTTTTTGCTTTGATCTCCTTCAGGAGGGTTGCTCTCTAAAACTGGGGTTTGCATGAGGAAGAAACATTACTGATGTCCTGTGGGTGGTGTAAACAGGTTAAGACATTCAGACATCACTGTGAGAGCATAGAATGCATAGTGGCACAAATATAAACATTTAACAGTCTTAGCAATTTATAGTAAACAAGACAGCTTAAGGAACCTTCTTGGGACACTAGAGAATATGAAAAGGGAAGGCTCCTCTTGAGTTTTCCATTCTAACACTTCTGTGCCAGAGAGTTCATGTGCTGGCCACAAACTGACATTGTTGGCATCAACAGTTGGGTGTTTTGAAACAACTTCACCTTTGCGGTAGGAGTTTGAGGGGTGGAGATGTGTTTATTTGCTCGGTGAAGTCCATCCACTTTTGCCATTTGCAACTAACTCAATATGGAGTCTGTTTCAATAGACCACACAGTGCGGTCTTCTCCTTCCTCCTCAGCAGTTCTTTGGGTTGAGGACAGATCTGACATCCTTTGATTCAACTGCTTGTGGCTCCGAAGGCCTGGAAGAGCATTGTTAACATTCACATTGTCAGTGCAAGACATTGTGACTTCTGTCTTCTGTTTCAGGGTTTGTTGTATTTGGAATTGCCATGTTCCCCAAAGATGAGTTGCGCAGTCTGAGCTAGAATTGGTGGTCCACGCGCATCTGCTTCAGGGAAGCTGGGGCCCGCACCGGAAGGACAGCCTGATGCTAATCAACCAGAAATACACCAGAAGTTTTAGAGAGAGATCACACAGGGACCAGAATCAAAGAATGGCCAGCTCTCTAGGTTCGGTAGACCCAAAAAATGACAGCAGGTGGAAATGGGCGTTAGGTGAACATGCCTCATGCCCATGACTCAAAATAAATACCAACTAGAACAATGATAGACACCCAGAGGAAGTTGCTGTTCCTTTTGGGATCCCTGGTATAAAACCCAGTTACACACTGCAGATGTCATTGGACCCCAGGCTAATTTAATGATTTGCATTGTTGAGAGAGGATTAGTGAAACTTCCCATTTCAATAGTTTGTTCCTAATTTGCATCTTTAACGAGGTGGGATCCAAGCCAGGTTCTGCTCCTTTGTGTTTATTTTGCAGGCACTCTGTTTATTTCTGATAATTACAAATAAATCTTTTTTTTTTTTTTTTTCATTTTCTCATACTGACGGAATAAAAGATGTCAGGGGCATGTTAACCCTATAGCTAGGGTAACTATCAAAAAAAAAAGAGGGAAGTAAAACCCAATGATAACGCCTTCGAAATGTAATTAATGTTTTCGTCCCAAAGAGGGTGGTCGCTGCATTTCATTACTAAAACATTTGTCTTCTTTGTAGTTTCTTGCAGTTTGTCTCAGAGAATCTTAACACCACGGGGAGCACTGCCTCCAACCCAGGATTTCATGACCGGCTGTGTCATGAAACATGATAGAGCTAGGGAAAAATGTAGGTTAGACAGAACTAAAGCCTCGACTTTAAATTTGATAAGAAGCTTTCTGATTCATCTTCAAAGAACTCAGGACACCAAAGCAAATCTCTCCAAGTTGACTAATTTTGAAAGTCTGTCAAAGAAGCAAGGGAGAAACGGTATGTGTGTTTCTGAATTCAGTTCAGACTGACACCATTCAGAAGCATTTAAGAGCCATTCCAATAACCACAGAAACTGAGAGGGAAAATCTGCTTCTCACCTACTGTAGGAGACGGCAGGCATGGGGCTGGTGTGGCAAGACGAAACCTCATTAAGAGTGATTTTTGAAGCAAGTCTAATCCAAAACTACTCATTTATAAGTTCCGTTGACAACAGGTAATTTAATTGTTTTGCACATTAATCCCAATTGGAATTAAAATTCAACCTTATATAAATACAGCTATTATGAACATACTTTCAGTATATTTTACTAGGTTACATTACAATAGATTAATACGAGAGAGCGATAGTGTGTCCCAGGGAGGCTGTGATTCTTGAAGTCACAAATCTAATAGTTGTATCAGTCTTTAGCTCCAACTGTTGTTTTCTTTTCCTACAGCTTTAAGACAAATGAGAATTTCAAGGGAAGAAAATCAACCAGGGGGAGACATTCATCATCCTACATGAATGACCATAAAGTTATTTATTTCTCTGTCTGTTAGTTGTTGTTTTGATGAAATACATACCAACAGCAAATCTTCCCAAGAGCAAAGATGTCCTTTAGTCATTGCTGATTCTCTTTGCATAGATGGAATTGAGCACATAGTAGGCATTTAAGAAATATTTGTCAAATTAAGGAAGCCATTGGTATTATAAGTATAGTTTTTATTTCAAACAAAACTAGGGACTTTCATTTTCTATCAAGGTAAAAGAACATAAAATCCTTTGAAGCCAACAAAGAAAGTTAACTTAGATTTAATATATTTGTCTCCACATGAAAATGGCTTTCTATTTTTGTGTGTCAATATATTCTGTTTTATATTAAAAACATGAGATGTAACATGAATTTAAAACATATATAAAAAATATAAAAACATGAGTTTTATAGTCAAACTACCTCCACCACTTACTTTTTATCTGACCTGGGGCAACACATCTGACCTTTCTTAGACTCAATGTACTAATCTGTAAAATGAGAATAAAGCTACCTATTTCACAAATATTAAGAGAATGCATTCAAAGAACCTGCCCTGGCTGGTGTGGCTCAATGGATTGAGTGTCAATCTGCAAACCTGCAAACCAGAGTCACCAGTTCAATTCCCAGTCAGGACACATGTCTGGGTTGTGGGCCAGGTTCCCAGTTGGGGGCACGGTGGGAGGCAACCACACATTGGTGTTTCACTCCTTTTCTTTCTCCCTTCCTTCCCCTCTCTCTAAAGGGCAAATAAATAAAATCTTTTTAAAAAAAGAACCTGAACATAATTGCTGGCACATACATACTATACACTTAATAACATATATATACCTTGATTATTTTTATCATCAATATTAAACAGCTTATTTCTTCTACTAGTTTATGTTTTCACTAAAGACAGGTATACTGAATTCTTTATTTTTACTCTCTCAGTTTATAGGTTGCTACTCTGCATTCTATAACTGCTAAACATATTTACAAAAGTGATTTTTTTAAAAATAGAGATAAACACCATTATATTACTTGCTATTAACTGAAGTTGATAAAAAGGTAATAATGGAATATTAAAAAGGTTTAATGCTAGTACAAAACTGAAGAGGAACCTTCAGAAAGGAACAAACCAGAGAGGCAAAATTGTGAAGTACTTAGAATCATAGACTGTTATAGCTGAGAGAGACCTTAGATATGGCATAATATAATATTTTCATACCGTGGGACTTGTCCAAAGTCACTTGCCCAAGGATCCTCAGAAATCTCCTCCATGTTTTTTTTCTAAGTTTATTTATTATTTTTAGAGAGAAGAGAAGGGAGGGAGGAAGAAAGGGAGAGAAACATTAATGTATGGTTGCCTTTCACCTGCCTCCAGCTGGGGACCTGGTTGGAGCCCTGGCTGGAAATCGAACCAGCAACCTTTGGGTTCCCAGGCTGGTGCCTATCCACTAGCCAGGGCTGCTCCATGTGTTTGCAAAGACAGCTAATTAACCTGATCCCTGGGTTGGCACAGATGTGACTAATGTCACTGTGAGAGACAGTTTTCCTTCCTAGAGATGGTGCTTAATTAGCGTCCCCAAGTCGATTGCTTTCTCTTGACTCAGAATTTACTTCTTTAAGCAAGTGTTGAAAAAATACTTTTTTTGAAATGGCGATATGTTTAAACCATCAAGGAGTTGCAGAGATCTTTCTCCTCTTGGCCCCTTCCTCTGGGTAACATGAGACCCTGTGGCTTTGCTGTTCCTTTTGCTAGTGATTCGGCCAGCTGAGGTAGAAAGCACCACCCAAAAATGAGGCATTGGGGGCAAGTCTTTCAGCATCAAAGCATAATGGACAATCATTTGGCTTTGGGGTCTTCTGGGTGCCTTGTCCTTCAACTTGGGAAGGCCCCATGGGCTGTCAGCCAGGAGCCTGAGGGAGACCTAGTCTTTGAGGTCATTCTTAGCCGCTTCATGAATGGCATTCTGGCCCAATGCTTACCTGAGGGCACTGCTGGGCCTGGAGGTGGGGGAGAGCAGCGGGTGAGGGGATGCCGGCAGCCTGAGTCGCGCAAGCGCGGGCCAGCTTGTCAGCACCACTCATGATGCCAGGCTGGCGTTGCCCGAGCCATGCAAGCGGGGTGTCCGCCGAGTCCCCAGGGCGGACTCGGGCCTGCTTCTCTAATGGAGTACAGAGGGCGCATCCACAGTGCGATCTGTATTGTTGACACTAACCAAAATAATTCCTTGGGAAACTTCTAAGTTAGCATTTAAGAATGAAGAATCGTTACCATTGAGGCCGTGGTGGCGGGGCAGCTGCTCCGGGTCTGTTCATGCCTCTTGTGACTTGACTGCACTTGGAGGAGGTGGAGCCCTTGTCTCTCTGAGGTTGCTGAACTTGAACGTTTCTTCTTTGTCTCTGAGGGAGGTGAAGGAGGGCTGCATTTACTCGGGCGAAGGGGGCCTCTGCGTACATGGGAGGATAATCATTCAGCAACTCACCAAGGAGCTTTATTCCTCCTACTTTTATGAAAGGCCATTCTGTCCATTGGTATCGGTCCTGTACACTAGGTAATAGTAATAACTGCCCAGAGAAGAGCATTTGTAAAATAAACAGGTTACCTTGGAGGATGTGGCTTAAAGAACCCACTCAAGTGGGTATTAGCCTGGATGGGAGTCGTCAGTGCATTTGGAGCCCAGCCCTAGGGGAGGGGTGAGAAGCAGGTAGGTCTATGGCACCACAACTTGACCATGAAATAAGCCAGAGTGGTTCACAGCCTTCCAAATGTACCGCAGCTACGTGTGAAATGGCAGCTTGCAGACCTGAGCATGTTCCTAAATACACGTGGTTTTATAAAGCACTTTCAATTCACAAAGGAAAAGAATAATTCTACCCTGGTCTACCTTCTCAAGGAAATCTTTGGATGCATGTCACCTGCCACTCTTATTTCTCCAAAAGGTTTCCTGGATAAATATCAACTAAGGCACAAGTTCACAATTATAACATGGTTCTTTTTAATTGATTTGTTGTTTAATTATAATTGTTTCCTTTTTCCCCTATTGCTCTCCATAGCATGGATTTTGATGACCTAAAGAGCAAATTAAAAGATCAACAAGGACATCTCTTTCAGTAATGACCTCCTTCAGGACTTAAGCATGTTTCATTTTTTTTAATTACAGCTTTATTGAAATATGGTGTATACACTGTACAACTCATTCATTTAAAATGTATACTTCAGTGCTTTTTTAGTGTGTTCACAGAATTGTGCAACTATGTACACAATTTCAGAAAACTCGTAATCCCCAAATTAATACCTCATCTGTGAGCAGTCAGTCTCACCATTTCCCCTGAACTTCTGCCTCAGTCCTAGGCAACTAATAAACAGATTTCTGTCTCTACGATTTGCCTACTTCAGGCATTTCCTATAATACAATACAATATAATAGGTAGTCTTTTGAGACTGGCTTATTTCACTTAGCGTAATGCTTTCAAAGTTCATCTTTTTAAAAGCCTGTATCAGTGCTTCATTCTTTTTTCATGGCTGGACACTATTACATTGTATTCCATTTAATGGACATTGAGGTCATTTCTACTTTTTCTCCATGATGAATAGTGCTATATGAACAGCCGAATGGATGGATGATGTTTTCATTTCTCTTGGGTATCTATGGAGTAGAATTGCTAAGTCATATGGTAACTCATGTTCAACCTTCTAGCCAACTGCCAGACTGTTTTCCAAATCAGGTGTTTTTTTTTTTGTTTTTTTGTTTTTTCTTTCATTTTATTTTTTAAAGATTTTATTCATTATTTTTAGAGAGAAGGGCAGGAAAGGAGAAAGAAAAGGGAGAGAAACATCAGTGTATGGTTCCCTTTCACCTGCCTCCAGCTGGGGATCTGACTGGAGACCTGGTTATGTGCCCTGGCTGGGAATCAAACCAGCAACCCTTGGGTTCACAGGCTGGCACCAATCCACTGAGCCACACCAGCCAGGGCTCAAATCAGGTGTTTCAATGTACATTCCCACCAGGGGTGCATGAGGATTCCAATTTCTCCGCATCCTTACCAACACTTATTTTGTTTTCTTAAGTTTCATAACTTTAACTCTTATAGTAGTCCTTTGATCAATCTGGACTTAATTTTTTGAGCGTAGCATGAGGTAAAGGCTCAACTTTATTCAACTGTGTTGTGTGCTGTGTGCAGATATCCACTTGTTCCAGAATCATTGTTGAAAAGATTAGTCTTTCCTCATTCAGTTGTCTTGGCATTTTTGTCAAAAATCAATGGACTATAAATTTAAGTTTATGTTTGAATTCTCAATTCTATCTCATTGATCTATATATTTATCTTCACGTCAACACTCAACTATCTTGATTACCATAGCTTTACAGTAAGTTTTAAAATTGAGAAGAGTGAATCCTTTAACTTCTTTTTCTCCTTTGTTTAAGATTATTTAGCTATTTAGGGTCCCTTGAATTTCCGTATGACTTTAAGAATTGGTTTTCCAATTTCTGCAAGTAAGTTAGCTGGGATTTTAAAATGGTCAACTGAATCTTTATATAAAATTTGAGCATACTGGCATTTACAATATTCAATTTTTCAATTCATGAACATTAGCTGTCTTTCTATGTAGTTAGGTATGTAATTTGTTTCAACAATTTATAGAGTATAAGTTTTATACTGCTTTTATTAAATTTAGCTTAACTTATTTTGATGCTAATATATGAATTATTTTCTTAATTTTATTTTTCAGGTATTTTACTCCTAGTTTATAGAAATGCAATTATTTTTTCCCCTGTATTCATATTGTATTCTGAAAATACAAGTTCTGACAAACTTGTTTATTAATTCTAATAATTTTTAGTGGACTTTTTAGGTTTCTTAATATAGAAGATCATGTCATCTGCAGAGAGATAGTTTTCTTTCTTCCTCTTCAATCTGGATACCTTGTATCTAATTTTCTTACATAATTGCTGTGGCTATAACCTTCAATACAATGTTGATTTGAAGTATTTAAGCACCCCTTTTATACATAATGTACTTAGCTACACAAGTAAACATCATATTAGGAGGGATGAAGGTGCACATAGGGATTTACATTATTTATACGTATGTGTTTATGTGTACGTGGAACATTGGTAAAGCACCTGTATTTGCTGTCATATTTCTATGCACAGCAAAACTTATATCACTGAACTATACCTTTAAAAATTATATTTTTTAAAGATTTCATCCATTATTTTCAGAGAGAAGGTCAGGGAGGAAAGAAGAAAGGGAGAGAGACATCAATGTATGGTTGTCTTTCACCTGCCTCCAGCTAAGGACCTGGCTGGAGACCTGGCTCGCAACCTGGTTATGTTGCCCTGGCTGGGGAATCGAACCAGGGACCTTTGGGTTCACAGGCCAGTGCCTTATCCACTGAGCCACCAGCCAGGGCTGAACTATACTTTTCATTCATTTCCTAATGTGACTCACCTTTTATGTCTAACCTCTTTTCTTGGAGGGTGTTTCTTTTCATCACACATAGGAACTGACATATGAAAAGTGGCTTATTCAAAGATGCTAAGTGGAAAGCTTAACTTCAAAATGAGATAAATTAAAGTGAACAATGTAATTGTCTTCCTCTTCAAGAATGACCATGGGGAGGATGAACTAGGGTTATTTGCTTGGCAAGGGGAAGAGCTAGGACAGTGGGTGGGGATTAGAGAGTTGGGTTATGACAAAAGGTAAGGCTTCCAAAGCCCAACTCTTCCTCGTTAGAATGGACTTCGTTGGCATGATACACTTTTTCTAAGCTTTCTGCATCATTTATGCAAAGTGAAGAATTTTACCAGTAGCAAGATTTTAAGAATGTAATGAACTTTAATAACAAAGCACCATTACTACCCCTCAAAGTTACCAAAATATAGCTTTAATTTAACTTTAGAAGACAAGTGCTATGCACCTTGAGTCTCTTGGAAGGTACATAGAGGTTTGGGGAGTCTTCTCTTTGTCAAAAGATCAGCTACTTAAACTGGCCTATTTTCCACTTAAAATGTACAAAACAAAATAAATCTGATTATTCCCTGGGGCTATCCCCCAGCCAAAGGGTTCAGCCTAGAAGGAAGATGCCAGATTTCCTCTCAGGCCATCTGTTGGGCCTGGCTTAGCTTTCCGAAAATTTAAATGCTTCCTGTTTCAAATGCTTTTGAATTCCCTTTCGTTCCCTAAATGGTCTTTCCACCCACAGCAAAATTATAAGCCCCTCTTTCTGCTTCTGCTTCTGCCCACCACCCCTCCAGCTCTGACACTAAGGTTTGTCTCCTGTCTATACAGTAAAGGATCTTCAGAGGTGAATGCGATGCCTTTAGAAGAATGTTAATACACGTTCGTAATTAGATTCCTTTAAGGGAAAAACTCCTGGCCTGGTTTATTGTCTTGCATTATCAGAGCTTGTCTGCTTTATCTGAACACTTTGAAGCAGTCTCTATGCATATAGTGCCTGCATGCTTACAATATAGATTTTCATAATACCAGTCAATTGACAGAGAGTAGAATATGAATTACACAGATGCATTGTTAGTAGGAAAGATAGAGAGAGGCAGACAGAGACACACGCAGAGACGGAGAGAGACAGAGAGACAGAGAGAGAGAGAAGCTTTCCAGAATTGCAGAATGGTTAGTACTCGTACTCTCTAGTTACTGTTTAGTCTTTGACCCCTACACTATCACACGCTGCCTCTGGTAAAATGTGAGATCGCTGTTCTGACAAGTCAGCACCAGGTGAAAAAATATGGATGAAAAATTTCTCCCCGGTTAGTTCTAAATAAATAGAAACCAATGCCTTTTCCGGTCTGAAGTGTAGTTCCCAGCACCCCATGGCCGGAGCAGATGTTTTCTCTCTGAACCACTGCAGGTGCCCTCCTTTCTAAAACAGGACCCCTCTTATTTATTGTCCTGGCCTCATAAATCTCGTTTACTTGATGGACTAAATATTGTCTTCTGTTCATTAGGGCATCTAGCACGTTTGCTCAGGTTGGTTGTTTCTTCTCTTGGTTCAGATAAATAGGTATTTTGGGATTTCTGATGCCCCTCTCACCCTCATCTCTCTTTGATCTATTTCTCCCTATATGCTTCACTGTTTCATCTCCATCACCATCGTTGTCATCATCCTCATCCTCATCCTCATCATCCTCATCCTCATCCAGTCTCCTGTTTTGTTTTCTGAGCCTGCTCATGCTCATTAAGAATAAGACAAAGGTAGAATACCAGGAACTGTGTCCATGTAAGGAAGGGATGGTGCCACACACAGGGGATCAAGGACCAGTGCTTTGTGGAAAATGTAACATGTAAAGTTAATGGCATCAACCATATGGTTAAGGTTGAATGATTAAAAGTATCACCCAAGGACAAACGATAAGTCGGACTTCTCTGTTTGCTAAAACTTAACAAGTGAATGCCTAGAAAAAAGCAAAATCTCATCTTTCTTAACAGAGTGAAATCCAAGGCCCCAGACTCTCTAGGTTTTCGCTGTCAGGGCAGCCTTGCTGTGAGATGTCACCTGGAAACCCATGTGGGACCAGGCAACGGGCTCATTGGGGGGTTGAGGGGAAGCACCTGCCGCAGGGGCCCATGGGGCCAGGAACGGAGACTGGGCCATCACGGGCCTGTAGGAGTCCCATGGAGGACTTCTGTCAGCGGTTTTTAAGCTTACAATTCACAGCGGATGTGGCATCAGAGGTCTGATGAGGGCATTGTCCCTTGGTCACTATCAACACATATCACAAGCGTGACAAGTGTTTATCTCCGGCGGATTCTCACGTATCCTGTAGTTCCGACCAGGTTCATTAGCACATTCCACCCTGGCTGCCTCTATGCTCTGACACTCATGTTTATTTACTCTGACACATGAGAGATGGTGAAAGTCTTGGGGAGGATTTTCAAACTGTCTCAGAATGTTTCATTTTAAACGGGAACCAAGAGCAGTGACAGTGAAATCTGGTGGGCAGCAGTGAAGAACCCAGGGGGGGCACGTTGCCCTTGGGGGCACTGGGTCTCCTGTTAGGAAGGGGCCGGGGCTAGGTGGTGAGCAGAGGGCCCAAGAAGAGCTCTACCAGCCTGGAAACAACCCTCACTCTCCTAATTACCTCCCGAGGATGCAGCAGAAAGCAAAGCAGACTCCTGCTGAGCTCCTCGGGTGGCTCCAAGTGGTGTTGGAGCTACAATAAAATAACAAATATGTTATAAACAGCCTCCACTTTGCAGGCAGCTACACACACAGAGCCAAGAGGGAGGTAAAGTGCCTCATGTAAGCTGTTTCTTTACAAGGTTCCTGACAACTTCAGTCGTTAATGAAGGGAGCAGAGGGGTCGTTGGAAATGCTTTGGGTTGAGTGTTATAGGAACCCTAGGTGCACCAGTCCTCCTCCTCATGCATTTCTGCCCTGGTTCTTCAGTGAACAAGATGAATAATTTACCAAAAAAGCACATACATGTATCTCTTTATTATTCATTATAATGAACTGAGACAGGAGTAATTCTCCCTTCTACTGGAATCCCCAAGGGCTTAGCTTAACCAGACTCAGCTTGCTTTCCCACAGTTAATTTGGATGGAAGGAGACTCTTCTTTCTGGACTTGCAACCTAACTAGCACTTGGGCTGGTTGAGTTGAGCCTGGGAGCAGGAGAGTTGGAGAATCTGACCGCTGCTGGCAAGGGCAGTGCAAAGTCACGTTTTAAGAGCACCAGCAGCAGGACACCCGTTGGGTACCAGGTAACAAATTGTTACAAAGACATTGTCAAAGAACAATAGGGGTCTTCTGTAGCCCACGTATGCTCAGGAGGTGATAGTACATTATTTTCAGCATTCACCTGCGTAAAACCATTTAGAAAGTGCATCCATGGACTTGAGACTGTGAAGTGAATTATACATTTTTCAGCCCGTCTAAAGATTTATTTTTTCTCTTTGAAAAATTATATTTCTGGCCCTGGCTGGTGGTACAGTGGATAAGGGGCCAGCCTGCAAACCCAAAGGTCGCTGGTTCGATTCCCATAATCAAACCACATAACCAGGTTGCAAGCCAGGTCTCCAGCCAGGTCCGTAGCTGGAGGCGGGTGACAGGCAACCACACAGTGATGTCTCCCTCCCTCTCTGCCCTTCTCCTTACACCACTCTCTAAAAATGATAGAACATTTTTTAAAAATCTGTTTAAAAATCATTTTTTCCTGTTTTTATTTTCTCTTCTCTTTCTCCTTCCTCCCTATCTTTTTTCTCTTTCTTTCTCTGTACATTTATTTATTTAAAAACCATGGTCAGGAAACTCAGGCATCCCCCATTATAATGAATAGCTTTCTATTCTTTTAGTTTTTTAAGTATTTTTAATGCCCTAGCTTCTCATGAGTACACTCATGAGTTACACTCTGAGTAACAAGCTGTTATGGAAACATCCTCTTCGCTACAGAACATAAGTTCAGCCTGAGTTTTTTGCAGTTATTGGAGGTCCTGTTACATACATGTTTCTACCCCTGACTCAACACACAAATAACATGTAGGCCAGAGAAATTCAGGTTGCTTTCCGGTCAGACTCCCCATTCTCGTGGCTCCCAACAAGCACCCCAGGGTGATCCAGGGGCAAAGGACACCTTCTTCCTCCCAAATTGACAACACGTGGCACAGAACTCTGGGTGACATAAATTAAAGGCAACAACTCTCTGGGTCTAAACTGGAAACATTTGCAAAAGTTTCCTGTGGTTTTACTGCCCCCAGGAAATCTCTGTCTTTGGGCCTCTCCTGGCCCAAGGAAAGATTTTTGCCTGCCTTCTATTCTGTTTTTTCAAGGGGAGCTAGTTCGCATAATCTATATGAAATAAGCCACTATTCTGGAAACGGTGACTGGCTTATGAAAAATATATAACATACATTATTAAACAAACAGCACTGACATGCTATGGCAGAAGTGCTGTAAGAATGGATGGGCACTGGAGGAAGGACTGCGTCCCGCTTCTCCTCTGTCTGTCCCTGCCCATCTGTCTGTTTAATGAGGGTTTGTTTTTCAAAACTCAATTAAGGTTTTATTCAGATGTATAGTCTCTGCAGAATGACACAGATGAATCAAGAGAACTTATTGTCCTCCTAGTTGGCCATAAAGCCACAACACTTGAACACGCACAATTTCCAAACCTAAGACAGTGCCTATGGGTTGAGATCCGAAGAGGTCAATGTCATACTTAATTTTCCGGACTTTATAACTAATACATGTATAGATTGGGAAATTAATACTAAGGGGAAATGAAAATTATTGTAATGCTTCTTTGGGTATGATTATTTATTAGTACTGAGTAAATATGGAAATATAATAGTAAATATTAATTGACTCTTTACTGTGCTCTCAGAACATTGGTAATAGTATTAACAGGATTATATTTTTGACACCACAATCTATCATTTTTAAAACATGATTTACATTTATGAATGAGAGAACTGATGCACACAAAGGATCAAGTTTGCATAAATTATAGACCTGTGACTGGCACTCATACCTTTTTCTAAAATATTGATTCCCTTAATCAGTATACTACACAATGTTCCCTTAAAGGTATAAAAGCTAATCAACTTCCAGCATATTATTTTAAAAGATTTTACTGATACTTTTTAGAGAGAGGGGAAGGGAGGGAGGAAGAAAGGAAGAGAAAAGTCAATGTATAATTGCCTTTTGCATGCCTCCAGCTGGGGACCTGGCTAGAGACCTGGCCTGCAACACAGGCATGTGCACTGGGAATTGAACCAGAGACCCTTGGGTTCACAGGCCACTGTTCAATCCACTGAGCCACACCAGCCAGGGCCCATATTTTCAGTTTCAAATATAAATCAACCCATTAGCAGTTTCTGATAAGTTTTACCTCAACCCAAAAGGGAAGGGCTTCATTTACGCTCAGCTTGGTAGAAAGAAGAATGACCGTGGAGGTTTTGTCTGTCTTTAGGATTCCGTATTCCCTCATGTTATACGTGGGGAGGTATTTGCAGGTAAATCCATGGGCTGTAATTTCTGCACTGCCAGAGTCTTTGCTCCCACGGTACTCATGCTGGGAGCCTGTGGCTGACTTACTCCATTCTTCAAAAAGATATCAAGCTCCCCAGACTCTCCCCTGTTAATTTAAAATTTTAATTTATACTTTTCCACGGATGATACTGAGTCAGACGTGGTCGTGAGTAAATATGTCAGGATAATCTATTGAATGGAATTAAAATGGTGTATGCTTGGGAAACATTTTAATTTCATCTTGCTCACTTCTTTGCCAACTGTAATGAACAAATCAGGAGTCTGAACTTGAAAGCTGTGCAGAATATGGAGGAAGGGGTAGTGGAATAGGAGCCAGGTGACAAATAAGGTGACTCCTTCTGGTTCTGCGTGGCTTTGTGAAACATCCCTGACTAGCCACAGGGCAGGCTCTGAAACAGCCATCAAAGGAGAGGTAGCAAGGGTCAAAGCCAATACTCTCATTAACATTAACAACCCCTCATGGACTTCTGCACCAATGGCCAAGACCTGAGAGGCAAGGAATATGGGGCTGAATGATGGGAGAGGAGAGACTTTTATTTTTCTTAACTGAAAAGGCACTTTTCTCCTTTATGCAAGTGTTCATTGCTTCTGAAATGGTTTTGCCTTAGGCTGTAGGACTCCCTATTAGGACAAAGTCACAAAAGGAAAAGGTGGAAACAGGAAGCATCCCAAAGCCATGTGGTGATTCCAGATATGACACGGGCTACCCACCCATGTCTTGCCCAGTTCTGTGGAGACACCTTTTGCTAAAATCTGGGCTTGCCCTTCAACTACCCTACAACACACCCTTACCACTGCCTCCGAAAAACTCTTGTCAGCTAATGACGTCTCTTCAGATAGGGAGTGAGGTGCTCTGAATAATTTCCCCCTTTCCTGCAGTATATGTGCCCCAAATGTCTCCTAAAGAGATGGAATGCATCCCTCTGAAACTGTGGCCTAATGCAATTCATTCCATTGTGACCCTATCCCCAGTCACCCCATTACTCTCCTCCCCTTCTGCACTTGCACAGCTTGCATTTGATTTCAGCAACGTCTCAATCAGCTTGAGAATGGAATATTCGGGGTGTCTGGCACTTCTAGACTGAGGGCTGTGCTTTTCCCACAGTGAAGCTGCCCAGGCACGGACACTGCTACCTAAACTGTGGGGCTCGAGGGCCAGCTGGATTCTCTTTCAGGTCGGCACAATTGTATTGATTGATTTCTCAATTACGTATTTTTAGAAATACAGCATTTTACCAACCACCGGTCATCAATCTAGAAACCAGCCCATCAACCACTGTGTCAACACACTGTGCATGAGGCCTGATAAAAATACAAAGTTAAAACTCTCTCAGTGGTTTTAGCTGAGAAAATCAACCTCAGAGGAACATGAAATCTTGCTGAAGAGCTCTACGTAGGTCAAGTACAAACTACTTCTGAAGAATGAGAATTTGGGGGGAAAAAACAAAAATATCATTAGACGGGAAATAATCTATAGGTAGACTGGAAAAACACTGGCTTGATTCGCTAGATAATGCTAAACATGTAAATCTCATGTCACTCCTAATCTATTGTGTTAAGTAGCAGAATAACCTCTATCTTGAAATGGGCTTAAACAATGCTAAATCAAGGCTCACTCTTCATAGATCTGAAAATACGAAAAGAGAAGGCTTCAGAACTCCTTGGGAAATGATAAGCAAATGGAGTCAGTATCACTTGCTGAAACTAACATGCACCCCCAGATAATAGAAGTTGAATTATGTGTCTCCAAGTGAAGTCACAGAGCTCTTTGACAATCATAATAGAGCACCTCTGTTCAAAGAATGTTTACTAGTTGACAGGTACATTTCCAACACTTTCACATTCATAACTTCATTCAGCCTCAAAATAACACTTAATAACAACATTAGGAGGTAAAAATGTTCATCCTGCTTCACAGATAGAGAAGTAGAGGTTCTCAGGGATGAGACAAAATGCCTGTCCTTAGGGCCTAAATGTAATGAGATTGTTTCCTGTCTGATATCAAGGCCTTCCTCTTAGCACCACACCGTACTGTCTCTGTCATACTCAATTACATGTCATTAAAGTTCCTAAAGAACTCTCCTGCACCACCATACTCAATATTATGAAGATCCACGTAGATGACCCATCTGACTTCCAAGTTAGTTAAATCCCTCATTGACAAGGACATCACTGCAAGGTCACCACCTATATTTAGCACTTTCCATCATGTAAAGTTTCTTTTATTCCAGCTCATTTGCTCAGCAGCCTCATTAAGACTTCCATTGAATCAAACCCAACAGTTTCTTTCTATCCATTGGCCCCTCTTATGTTCCCTTATCCTTTTCCTCCATCATTTTTAATTTCTGTAATCCTTGGCTTGTTCTCTCTTGCTTATCTGGCATAGCCCAAGGTTAGATGAACCCAACTATCCATATTGTCTCTGCCTGCAGCTGAGCAAAGCTGGAAAATATCCTCAAAGCTGCCAGAGCCTTGTCACTCTAATCCTTGCCCAGCAATGACAAATGGGACTTAGCACTGCCTATTCATCCTAGTACACTTCCCTGCTAATTTCTCTCCCCTTTTTATGCAACAGCTATTTCACCATTTCTTTCACCTGCTTTTGCCTCTCTCTCCGACTTTCCCATTTACCTTCAACAGATGCTTTGGTCCCCTACTTTGGAGAAAATGGGAAGTGTCACTCAGTAGTCATCTTGCTTTCCCATAGCCAAGTCTACAAACATGGCTGTGTTTCTAGTATGTTTTCTTCTTCTAAGGCAGTGGCTAAAGCACCCTTCCTTCATGAGCTTTAAATCCCATCCTTTTATTTAACCTTTATTGTAATTTTTCTCTGTCAGTTATTACCTTTCTCCTGCATCATTGGTTGGTCTCATTCAATACGATCAATCTCGTTAACACTGACTTAACATATTGGGGTATAAGAAGGCTGGGTCTTGTCTTATTCCCAGTTGCGTCTTTAGTGGATAAAATCAAGCTACTCGGTGTGCAGTGTCCATCACGACAACAGGATTGCAAAGGCTATTAGAAGTGCAGAATTTTGCTCTCCACCCAGACCTAGTGAATTAACAAGATGCATGGGTAATGTGGGCACCTATAAAAGCTCAAAAAGTCCTGGCTCCCAGTAGCTATTCAGTAAATATTTATAAAATGAACAAACAAGTTCCCAGCATTTTCCACACTTAAACCAAAAAACAAAACAAAAGTTCTCAGAGTAGCCTGATGCCCTTTCCAATTTGATTTCTCTTCCTCCTTTTGCTGCCAGCATTCTTGAAAGGACTGTCATCCAACACATCAATTCTCTTTTCGCTCCTTACCTCCTTTCTTTCCACAGGTACCCACTTCCTTTTTTGCGCCTTGGACCTGCTTGTCACTGGACTATTCTCTCACGCTGACTGGGATACAATAGTCCCTTCACTCATTCTTCAGTCACTTGTCTTGCAACAGTTCATTCTCCAAAAGAAGTCCAACATGTTCTTATGTGTGAAAAGTATAGTTTAAAATGCGGCGTAGTCAGGTACTCCCCATTACACTAATGAAATGCAGATTTTTTTACTATAGAGATGTGTACCTCCCAAGCCTCATGCAATCCACCTATTTTCCCAGATGCCTTGCTTGGATGCACTCTGGCTTCCATTCCATTCCTTACCAAAGCCCACCTTTGTCCCAGGGTCTGTGCCAGGGTCCTGTCCTTTCTTTAAAATGTTCAATAATCAACCCAAGCACTTGACATTCTCAGTTTTCAATCTTAGATTAATTGCCACTTCTGCAGTTAGGAAAGCCTTTCTCTAGACTGTGTATCTGAGTAGGGCTTACCACACCATGCCCTATATGTGACAGTGTTACTGGTCACCCCCGCTCAGTTTGTGGCAGTACACGGGTGCTCTGAAGGTTTGCTGATGGCATCCTACTCACAAATCCAAAAGTACATGCTCAGCCTCGTATCCTGAGGGCCTAGTAGAGTGTCTGGTACTGGGTGCTTAATAAATATATGTAGCATAAATGAATGAATGGATAAATGTATACCTTTTATCATGTGCATGAAAGCGATAAGATATTTTTTAATGCTCTTGGTATTCTGCCCTTTGCCTGAGACAAAAGAATCTTGAAGGCAGTCACTGTCTCTTACAATGATTTTGGTTATTGTTTTCATTTTGGCCTTGCCAGTGTCCTATTGGGAAACTAATAAATTTATCTTCCTAACACATCCGGTGAATTTACAGAGGGACTTGGATTGTGGGAAGAAACCAGTTCCATCATACAGTATTGTCTTCAGAATGTTCCTTTGCCTTTTTACCAAACCTTTCCTTTCATAATTATTTAATTATGCTTAGCTACCTTATTTTTTAGCTTCTGTTGCCTTGATAAAGATTCTTCTCTTCCCACCCCTGAAGGCGTGCAGTTTAATTCCACTTTTGCAGCTGAAAGCAAGTCCCGCCTCTTTGTGGAACCATCTTTCCACATTAATCACTCCCTTCACTTTCCTGACCTTATCAGATGCCTTCAGCCCGGCTCAGGCAGGGTCCTCCCTGTGCTGGGGGGCCGGAAGCTGCCCAGACCTGCTGCAGGACACCCCAAGCACCGTCCTGATGGACTCATCTATCATCGGTCATGGCTGAAACCACAGCACATCACCCTCCTGCAGGTGATTTTCTGCTTCAAGTGACATCGTTTGCAGGATCATCCACACCTTCTTTGGTTTTGTTTTAAATACTCTCCTTTTTCCAGGGCCCTCATTCTGCATGGACTTGATGTGTTTCTGCTTTTCTGTGGATAACAATCCTCCCCTTCCTACACTCGCACACACGTGTATACACCCTCACACACTAGGACCCTTTCTGTGTATTGCTGTGACTCTCAGTTCTGGCTGTTGTGCTGTGGCACCATTTTCCCGTTAGCAACAATGAGCAGCTGCTGTGTGTCCAGCAGCCATCAAAGGCAGGGTCCTACACCCCTGAAATATTTCCATCCCGGACCCTCTCTAAGCAGCTCCAGTTCTTCCCACCCTCCTACAAAGACTCTCAGATCTATTCTCCACCAATACCTTATCAACAAACATTAGCTGCAGCGGAGTAATCACCCTTGTTGAATTTTTGACTATCTGAATCAAAAAGTTTTCTGTTACATAATGTAGGGTCCTTGGTAATGTTCTAGAGTTGGCTGTATTTGTGACTCAGGAAATCACTGAGTGGTTAAAACTTCCTGAGGGAACAGCTTTATGCAATTTGAAATACTATGGGAATCGATCTTAAAATGGTTTATTTTAGCTTGTCTCTTCTCCCTTTCTTTAAAAATCTATTTATCACTGGTCTTTGAATTCTCTAAAGCAAGATCTTGCTTCCACTTTTCAAGCAGGCATTATTAATACATTTGATACATGTAAGGTTCTTACATAAATTTTAATCACCTTTCAATTTATGAAAAAAGACAAATAACAAAACAAAAGCAAAACAAAAAATTTGAAAAACTAATATTATAGGTGCATTTAAAAAGAAAATTTAAAAAATTGCATTTTCAGATTTTAACATGCCAACCCTACCACTTTTATCAGTATTTCTTAAATTGAAAACTCTACAGAAGGTCATTAAAATGCAGAGGACAGAGGAGGGAAGAGACAAGGTTCTCGGAAATCTCAGTGGAAACATTATTTTTAAAAATGTATACACATTAAATCATAAAACTAGGTATAAATGCCTTAACCATATACCTCTATAGACCCTAAAATCCAAAATGATAAATTCCACACCTACACAATCACTAAAGTTAAACTTTATAACTCTATAATATCAATTTAATGAAACCCGTGATGTCTTATTAAAATAAATTTCAAAGTGACAATGTGAACATGGGAAAAGCATAAATGTCCACTTCAACATGTGCCACATAACTACCAAGTGCTCATTCCACATTGATTCAGTCCAACTTCCAGAACCTTCATTACCATAGGGACCCTGGCACCACCTGGCTTTTCTTGGCATGAATTCATTGATGCCACAGTCTGTCCACCTCTGCACTTTTCTTATTGGGCTGAACCATGAAAGAAGTACTCATTGATACTACAGTAATAATAAAAACAGATCTGAATATTTGCATCTCATTGTGGTCCTAAGCATCCAGGGTACAGGGTGCAGCATAAGTAGTTTTACAGTGGTGTGTATGCAAAACACAATTTATTCTTATATTCTTATTTATTAATTGTTGTTTTCCTTCTTTGGATTACAACAGTAAACCTACTTGTGCCCACCCCAGTGTATACAATGGAATATTTCTCAGCCATGAAAAAGAATGGGATCTTGTCACTTGTGGTAATATATGGTATATTAAGGGGTGTATACTAAGTGAAATGTCAAAGAAAGAGAAATACCATATGATTTCACATATAGGTAGAACCTAAAAACCAAAATAAATGAACAAACAAACCAAACCAAAACAAAACAAAACAAAACACAGTCACAGATACAGAGAACCATTGATGGTTTTCAGGTAAGAGAGGTTTGGGGAGATAGATGAAACAGAAGAAGGGATTACGATGTACAAATTACCAGCTATGTGGGTACTTTACTTCCGGTGCCAGAACAGAAAACATTGTCTTACATCTTTTAATAATTAATAAGATGTATTTGTCATCGTCTACATGCTAGGTAAACTGAGGGAAGTGCTGAGGATGCAAAGTGAAGGCCACTGGTAAGGTTCTTACCCATGTGGCATTTGGAGTCTAATGCATAACTTTGTAAATAATTAAATCCAGTGATGTAAATTCTGTGAAGTCTAGATCTTTGATATTAGTATTACCTTATAAAGAGGTGTAGAGGTTTAGGATGAGGAGTCTGTATTAGACCATAATCTCTATTTACCAATGTGCCCTTGCTAAGACAGAGAGCAATGCAATATATTTTATGTACTGTCCCAATAACAAGGATACAAATATAATGGCATTTTGTAGTTAAATTTAGTGTCTCAAAATACCGGTTGCCAATTCTTTGCACACTAACACTTGTAATGCTATCCATACAGGAGAGATTGTTTGTGAGTCTGATTTTAGAGACTTGTTTTCCAGCTACCCAGATTGTCTAAATGTTTTTGCAGCTTTCTGTGTACGTAAGTGAGATGTGGCTTTTGTTTCTAAATTAGGCATGATTTTTAGATAAACATTGTATTGCATCAGATTTGAGACTATAAAAACTTCAACATCAAGCCTGCAGGCCTCAAAGGGGCATTTTCCGAACACCATGTCTCCAATATGCTCCCAGTCCCCACGACACACTTCATGTATTAGTCTGTTAGTCTGTTTTGTCCCCCGTTGCTTATATTCTGAAACTAATATACTAATTTACTTACATACATTGTTGTCTTATTGGACGTAACCTTGCCCTTTCTGATCATTTTCAACTTGTAGAATATTGTCTAGTGCACATTAAACACTGATTACATATTTGTTGTTTGAATCATGCTACTCTTTAATTTTATATTTTCAGAGGAAAAATGTAAATATGAAAACACAAGTAACAAGCACAAACAATAAAATTAAAGCTGGCCAATCTTCTGGAAGATTTTACTATTTTGGTTAAATACTATCCTGTCTCTTGTCTAGGTTCTTTAAGACCATGATTCTCAAATAGGAGATCCCAGACCAGCAGCACCGGCCTCAGTGGGGAATTTGTTAGACTTGCAAACCCGCAGCCCAACTGTGACCCTCTGGACCAGAAGTTGTTGGGAGTTAGGCTCAGTGATACACATTTAAAAAAGCATTTTAGGTCATTTTGTTGCACACTAGAGTTTGAAAACTACTGCTGCAAGGCATGGACCTCCCTTAATTGCACCTCCTCTGGAACAAAACAAATTGACTCTGCATTTTAACCCCGAGTTCCATATTCAACAGCATCGGAAATGATGCTTTACCTGCAAGTTTCATTTCCTCCAATGTCTTTCAGGCATTTCCATGCTCTTTCTGATTCTTGTTCCTTCCCGTCTCCTCACTCATGGCTGGCAATAGTTTAAGGATGTACAGAATCACTTTCAAATACCCATTTTGTTCTTCTGAACTACTTTATCTCTGTTGAGATAATTAAATTAGTACCATAAATGTGAGGGAAACTGATTAGGTAAAGCCAACTAACTCTGGCTGGATATCTTACATGGATTCCCAAGGCACAAGCACTTTTTCTTCTTTTAAAAAATGTTCAATTACAATAAATATTCATTATTATACTAGTTTAGGTATAAAGCCTAGTGGTTAGACATTTATGTAACTTAGGAAGTGATTCCCCAACCCCAGTAAGTTTTGTGCCTCCCTATGAAATAGCCATAGATAGTTATTCCAACATTATTGATTATATTCCCTACCCTATACTTTTACATCCCAGTGACTATTTTAGAACAATCTGTTTGTACTTTTAATTTCTTCACCTTTCCCACCCAGCCCTCAACTTCATTTTCTGTGGAAACCATCAGTCTGTTCTCTTTATCTATGGGTCTGTTTCTGATTTGCTTGTTGGTTTAGTTTGTTCTTTAGATTATGCATATAAGTGAACTATTTGTCTTTCTCTGACTTAATTCACTTAGCATAATCCTTCTAGATCTATATATGCTGTCATAAATGGTAAGATTTTGTTCTTTTTTTGTGGCAGAGTAATATTCCATTGTATATACACACCACCTCTTCTTTATCATCTGTTGATGGACACATAGGTTGCTTCCATATCTTGACTATTATAAATAAAGCTGCAATAAACATAGACATGCATATAACTTTTCAAATTAGTATTATATTATTCTTTGGATAAATACTCAGAAGTGGGATGGCTGGTCACATGGTAGTAATAGTTTTAATTTTTGAGGAACTTCCATATTGTTTTGCATAGTGGCTGCACCAATTTATATTCCTCAAACAGGTCATGAGAGCTCCCTTTTCTCCACATCCTTACCCACATTGTTGTTTGTGGATTTATTGATAATAGCCATTTTGGTGAGTATAAGGTAATATCTCATTGTGGCTTTTAATTTGCAGTTCTCTGATGATTAGTGATGTTGAACATTTTTCCATGTGACTCTTGGCCATCTGAGTCCTCTTTGGTGAAGTGTCAATTCAGGTTCTCTGCCCATTTTTAATTAGGTCATCTTTTTTGGTATTAAGTTATATGAGTTTCTAATACATCTTGGATATTAACCCATTATGGGATATATCATTGGTAAATATCTTCTTCCATTCAGTAACCTATTTGTCTGCTATGCTGATAGTTTCCTTGGCTGTGCAAAAATTTCTTAGTTTAGTTTAGTCCCATTTGTTTATTCTCTCTTTTGTTTACCTTGCCTAAGAAGAGATGTCAAAAAAAAAAAAAAATTACTAAAAGCAATGTCAGAGAATTTATTACTTAACTTTTCATGTGGGAGTTCTATGGTTTTGTGTCTGACATTTAAGTTTTTAATCCATTTTGAGTTTATTTTTATACACATATGGTGTATGAAAGTGGTCTACATTCTCTCTCTCTCTTTTTTTTTTTTTTTGCACAAAGCTGTCCAATATTCTCAATACCATTTATTGAAGAGGCTGCCTCTACCCCATTGTATATTCCTGCCTCTGTTGTCATAGGTTAATCAGGCATATATGTGTGAGTTTATTTCTGAGTTCTCTATTACATTGCATTGATCTATGTATTTGTGTTTATGCCAGTGCCATGTTGTTTTGATTGCTATAGCTTCGTAGTATAATTTAATATCAAGTAACATGACACCTCCAATGTTTAAAAAAGATTTCTTTGGCTATTCTGGGTCTTTTGTGGTTCTCACAAGCACTTTCTTTTTGAGGAGACCATCACAGCCCTCCAGTATAGAAACTGTAGTGCCAGGCTGTTTGGGTTTCAATTCCCTGCTCTGACAGCGTTTGCATGGACTTGAGGGGTCCTGAATCTCTCTGTGTTTCATTTTTCTCATTTGTAAAATGTACATAGATCAGGAGATTTAATATAAGAAAAGTGTTTAAGTTGTGCCAGGCCCAGAACAAGAACTATATAATTTTAGACATTTCTTGTGATAGAGTTACAATGAGTTTTATTATGAAGGTCCAATAGGAAGGTTTAACTTAGAAGGTAAAAAATGTAAGTGCTTAAAAGAATTTTCAAAACATAAGAAAGTTTTCCTGACCAGTGTGGCTCAGTGGGTTGGGCATTAGCTTGCAAATTGAAAGGTTGTTGGTTCAATTCCAGATCAAGGCACATGCCTGGGTTGTGGGTCCAGTCCACAGGCAGGGCACCTATGGGAGGCAACTGATGGATGTTTCTCTCTCTCATGGATGTTTCTGTGTCTCTTGATTTCTCCCTCCCTTCCCTCTCTCTAAAAATAAACAATTTTTTTTTTTTAAATCAGAAAGTTGACATTCATGTTTTTCAACTTTTGTCTTAGATCTCCTTATTGAATATCAAAAATTCTCTTCTATATGCTTTTTGTTAATAAGAGCCCAGGAATTAGTCATAAACAGCAGAGAAGGAGCCGGCTTTGGCAGAAATTGAAACATACTTTTTAAGTCCTTCCCTGTACTCTTCTTACTGCTGTTTAGAGGACAGTTAAAAAGCCCTATTATGATGGAAGAAAGCAAGGAATGTTAGCGCTACTCTTTCTTCTAAAGTACAAAAACATTATGAGGGATATAACTGTCTTCAGCCAGCATCCTCACTATACCAAGTTTCTTTATCATTCATTAGGCTCGAGGACTGTACAGACTTAGTGCTTTAGCTGCACCCTATATGAGATGTGGCTTTTATCCAGTGGTTCCTCTCTATTTGTCCTCCACACCCACTAATGGGGTCCAGGTTTGAGAGTAAATAGATCGGGTCCCGGTGATCCAACTGGGGTATGTCTAGCCCTACCTTGGGGCACTTCAGCCTTTCAATGGGCTTTGTAGCTGGGCATGAGAATCTGTACTGGCCCTGGAAGTTAGATTCGGATTGACCTGTTTCAAAGCCAGCCCCTACTGGCCCCTTGACCATTTGAACTGGTTGCATTCACCCCAATCTGCAGCTGTAGGTCTTATACAAGGCAGGATAGGTTTCAGGTAATACTCATATATTTCAAGATCTGAGATTCCCCAACATCAACCAGAGAAAGTGCTTGAAACTAAATTGTAATTCTAATTTTCCTTTCTGACTGCTTCCGCTTTAGTAATTGTCCAGGAGAGAATTTTTCTTTACTTCCTTACTTTAATAGTCATTTGATAAAGCCTACTAAAATATTAGCAATATACTGTCTAGATATTGAGAAATTGAATGAATTTAATACTGAGTTACAAAGCCCTTTGCAAGTCGGGTATTTTCCAATTCATCGCTTTAAAAGAAATTGAAGGAGAAACTAATTGAATTGTCAGCTGTGCGATCATTAAACTAATTTTTGAAGCTATATTACTATGTGAATTTTGGCATATATTTTGGAAAAGGTTCAAAGAATTGAGTGACATTTCTATACAAGATTTTCATTTCCATATCCTTGCTAATGTGAGCTAGGTTTCTCTTAAAGCAAAAATAGGAATAGAAATAGAATTGATCTTTAGCTCTATCTCATTCTAGCAGTAATGATATTTATTTCAGGGAATAATTTTAAAAGCATCATCTATCCTACTAAAAGCTATGTTTCAAGTAAAATCTTACTTGTTACCTTTAATTACTACTTAAGAACATGGATAATATATTTATGTTGTTTAATCAATATTACCCTCATATTGATAACTCATTCTAAAAGAAAATATTAGTACTCAGAGCTTTATGGTTGCAGATCATAAAAGACATTTAAATTTATGTGTAAATATGATTGCTGATCAATAAAAGATTTTCAGACATAAAATATATCAGGGTAAAATCTTAGAGATGACATATAATGGGAACACAAGTTTAGATTAAAAAAGGAAGGATGTGCATCATATAATTGTTAAAGAAGAGTTTGTTCATGAATGTTGAAAACAGATAACCAAGCCCTGGCTGGGTGGCTCAACTCGTTGGAATATTGTCCTTTGCACCAAAATGTTGAGGGTCCCATTCCCAATCAGGTGCATACGGCAGGCAACAGAGAAACGGTTCTCTTTCACATTGGTATTTCTCTGTCTCTAAAAATCAACCAACATATCCTCAGATCAGGATATGAAAATAAAAATCAAATAGGTAATGATGAGTATCAGATTACTATGGTAGTTAAATTCCATATATATTACATATATATATGTAATATATATACTTATATGTAATATAGATAGATGTTTTCATTTTAAAATGTGAATATTTCCTACAGACAAAAACACGTTCTTTGCAACTATAACTTAAAAATTTATGTCCACTTACATATGTGCAAAAGATTACATAATTGACCCAATGAAAGGGAGCCTAATAGCTTGCCTGCCATCACCTCCGTTTGTGTGGTCCCAGGGGCTGGGACAACTGTCTGCACTCTGTCCCAGCCTTACTGATCCCTGGGACTGTACACCTGAACCTTCATTGCTAGGAGTCACACAAACAGAGATTTGGTCTCTATGAGCATACAGTCACCCTCAGGAGAGGGGTGACCATATCAATCACTTACAACTAGAATAAATGAATGAATGAATCAATTTTTTCCTTAAACAATGCTTTTGGAAGTTTAAAGCAGGGAAGGTCCTTTGGGGCTTTAGTCTTCTTCATAAATGAAATGGAAAAGTTTCCATAGAAGGAAAAGTTTGTGGAAAGTAAAACTAACATCCCAGGATTTGGGGACCAAAAAAAAAAAAAAAAAAGAAGAAGGAGGAAGAGGAGGAGGAGGAGGAGGAGGAGGAGAAAGAAAGAAAAACATGACTTCAGTGTTTTGTTTTTTTGTTTTTTTTATACCAATGACGCACTTACTAAGGTGGGATACAGTCATTGAGTGACACCTGAATTATTAAGACATAATGGTGAATGCCATATAACCCCCCAAAACTCATCTCTCTGATGTTTCCTAGAAACAATTATAAAATTAGGTTTTTAAAAAGATTTCATTTATTATTTTTAGAGAGAGGGGAAAGGAGGGAGGCAGAGAGGGAGAGAGACATCCATGTATGGTTGTCTTTCACCTGCCTCCAGCTATGGACCTGACTGGAGACCTGGCTTGCAACCTGGTTATGTCCCCTGACTGGGAATTGAACCAGCGATCTTTGGTTTTGCAGGCCAGCACCTCATCCACTGAGTCACACCAGCCAGGGCTCAAAATGAGTTCTTGCAAGAAAGTTTGAGTATGGCTCTATTTCAGGTAAAATCAAATCAGCACAAAATTTACATATGCTAGGGTAGGTTTGTGAGAATTGAGATGTGAAAGGAGATATGACAGCCTATCACTGCAATAATGACCTTGGGAAACCAGGAGTTGGGCTAGGATGGAATGATTAGCCTGATCTTTATGTATCTTTGCGTTATATTTGTTCACATGTTTAAACATGTTTCTTTTACTTTTGTAATTTGAAAAAAAAAAAAAAAAAAAAAAACCCAGCAAATAAAGACAATTTAGAAAAGAAGACTCTCCTATTACCCTTTGAAAGCACCTAATTATCAACTCCTACCCCAACCTTCTGCCCCCCACACCCTGAACCTGCTGAGTGATAGGTGGAACTGTACGTAAAACACCTCAGTAATTGGAAGCTGGTAGTGTTTCTATTCCACTTAGCAACCGAGGAGCGTACCTCTCTAGTCCTGGTGCTTTTCCTTTGAATGAAAGCTGTCACCGTGGTGCTCCAGGAGCCTCCTGGTCCCCCGACCCTGTCAGATTGGCTACGATGCCACTGGGAAGCAGCATGTCCAAAATGTGTGCGCTATCTCTTCTGTGCCCAGTGTCTTTGGCATGCTGCCCACCTCCGGAGCCACATAGAAGGATCCCTGTTGTCAGTCCAATGGGGCCCAATGCAGGAAGGAATGGCAGTGTTTTTCCACCTCCTCACCTGGAGGCACTGGATTCACACCCCTTGTCCCAGGACGTGCCCCTCCTACCCTCTGCTCGGACTCTGGGCCAAGCAGCTGATTGTAACTGCACGTTTCTGTTTGCTCAGATACCCCCGCTCAGTTTCCACCAAGCAGTTGTGTACTAGGCGGGCATGGCTTTACCCCTCAAATCACGCCCTCCCTCAAAGACTCACTTTGCTCAAGGATTCCTTTTTTTCATTTTCCCTTGACAGGTTGTAAGCCCTTGTGGAATATAGGCAACTTTTCCTTCTGCCCAACAGGCATCTTTATGTCAACACTGAACCTGGCAGCCAGCAGGGCATACACATCAAAAAGCAAATTCCCCCTCGCCTCCATTTGTTGGGACCAGTAGGTGAGAGGGATGAGGATACCATATGTGACATCAGCCACACTGTTTTCTCTCGAGGCACAGGGAGGGGAGCGGAGGAGGGTGGGGACGCTGCCCAGACCCTTCTTCTTCCCTCTGGTGAAGTGCTAAGAGATGGCCATGGCTTCCTCCAAGCTTGCTGGTCTTCAAAGGTGAATGTTGCCGATCCGTGGTTATCAATTGTCGTTCGCAGCCATTGGGCAGCGTAGGGGTACAGTGGATGATTAGCAGCACCTGGGATGTCAGGAGGTTGACTAACAAAACAAGTGAGGAATTTGCTGTGTGGATTATCAGTCACCTATTTGAAATGCGGATGCACTCTCTCCCCCCATGCCCCTGGGCCATTTCTCCCACAAGGCCTCCAAATATGCTCAGGAAGTATAATTTTCCTCTAAGCGTAGGGGAGAAACCAGATGGAAAGCAAATAAAAGGCAAAGGTTTTCACCAGACGATGTTCCTGAATCAAATACAAATGGTTTCGGATCATCAGTTCTTTAGGATGATTCAGGCCACTCTTAATCTATATTTAGGAAGTTTCATCAGTAATTAATTGGTCTCTTTCAGCACTGTATTTTTTCATTAAAAAAAATACAACCACTATATTTATAATATAATCTTTCAACACTTTTTTTCTCCCATCCTCCCCTCGCCTTCATTCCTTTCTCCCTCCCTCAATATTCCTCTTCCTTCCTTCCTTCCCCTTTACCCACCTCTGCACCCCACAGATGTACCATAGACGATCGGGTCACCCGGGTGGCCTGGCTAAACCGGAGCACCATCCTCTATGCTGGGAGTGACAAGTGGTCCATAGACCCCCGTGTGATCATCCTGGTCAACACTCCAACCCAGTACAGCATCATGATCCAAAATGTGGATGTGTATGACGAGGGCCCGTACACCTGCTCTGTGCAGACGGACAACCACCCCAAGACCTCGAGGGTCCACCTCATCGTGCAAGGTGAGTTACAGCTAAATTTATGGGTTGGGGTCACTGTCAATGACAAAGAGGGACACAATATCAGTCCTTGCATCTACCCTTGTATGAAGACACAAAAAGCCTTTTTCTCTCTAGAATCCAGAGACTGAGTATAAGTCCTAGATTTCCACTCCACTTGTTCTATTCTTGACTGGGTACTGAATGTTTTCATGGAGTTTTCTCCATGTTACCTCTGGTCCTTCAGTTCTTATGAATAACTTGCTTGGTGTATGGTGACTGATCTCCCAAGTTACTCTCTGGACTTGGAGCTAGGTATATTTATAAAAAATAGATACAATACCCACTTTCCATATGTATAAGCATACTGTAATAAAGTACGATAATGTTTGTATAAAGATCTGCCTTTAAGCATTGTCTGTAGGCTTGTTTATCATAAAAGGTCAATGCTATTGATGTGAAATCATGTGACTGGGGACCATTTTTGCATAAGTGACAGTTGTGCCTGGTCTGGAAGGGGTTCTGAGCTGCCTTGTGAGGTTCCCCATGGTATTCCCACCATGCTGGTGCCTCCCTTAGCCCTATGGCAGGGCTGGGTCAAGAGGGAGGCTAGTCAACATTATATTTCCAAGCATGTGTGGAAATCCATACAATTAGCAAAGAGGGACTTAAATGTCTGACATTCTTTCCCATTCTCCCTTAAAAGAATCTGAATTGGTATAACCCAGGCATAGTATTTAATAATTTTTTATTTCAATTTTACTTTGTTGGGAAAAAAATGGGGCTGGAGAAATGTTGGAATCTCGGATATCAACTATTAAGATTAAAACCACATCCAGGGAGCGGTTAGGAGAATTTGAGAACCATTTTAGAACAAGACAGTGATACAAATGAACTTATTTTGAACCATTCCCAACAAACTGCCCAGCCCCTCTACCACTCTGTAAAGTAGCATCTGGCAGGTATGACTCATGGTCACAGCAAAAGTGTTGGACTAGATCCCACCCTCCAATAGCATGTCCTTCCTCCACCAGATGGGAGATTTGGGTGGACCTCGCAGGGTCCTCTGTGCTGGTGTCTTGGGACCACGAACTGAGCTCTCAGAAGGTGTCACTGTGTCTGAGTTAATCTTTTGTAACTGCCTTCTATCGGATTCCATCTGCGGTAGATTCTAAAGGTCTGTCTGTGAGTTCATACAAGGAGTATGACATCCTGGTTTAATTAATACAGAATCGCTTACTTCTGCCTTTCGAAAACGTGGAATGTTGCTCATTTCACGTGGTGCCCTGGATGAGTCTGAGTAAGGGCTAGTGTTTCTTCCTGCTGCAGTCACTCGCACAATTCAGGATGCGGCTCCTTGCTAGCAGAGCGCCCAGGTCTCGGACTGTGAGCATTTGTAATGGCTGTGCAGGGCCAGAGATGTGTCTTTGCATTCTTCGCCCGGCAGCAGGCCCTGTGCTGTTCTATTACTGGAAGACTTGCCTTGCCCAGCCCCTGAGTCCTTCCCTCATCCCCAGGTCCCCACAGCCACCTGCCGCATGACAGATGTCCATACACTCTGCTGTTTCCATTCTCCACACATGTCCCACCCAGGGGTACAGCTTGGTCATGATAACTGCTTTGGCGTGGCATGACAGTCTGCCATCTGGAGGTAGAGACACTGTCACATGCGACACTCCTCCTCAAAGGCTGGGGAGGCCCCTGGGTTGATTGATCATCTGAGATATGCTGGAAGGCCTGTTCAGCATATTCAGGGTGCAGAAGACAAGGGAGAATGAGGCCTCCCTCCCTGACCTAGCACCAGGCCTTGGTGGCAGAAGAGCTAAAATTCTTGGCATTGGACATCCGTGCCTCTGTGGTCTTGACAACCAAGTTCAGCAAATGCGGCCCTAAGTTAAGAAAGAACTACCAGGCAGTGCACAGACACAGGCTCAAACAGAACAAGTCCAACACTTTTCAGGAGATAGGTCATAGAGTCACGTCCCACTCACTACGGGCTATGAAGGGCGATCAGCGTGCAACTTCAGACACACGCAGTTGTCACCCGGGCTGGGTACAGAAGCCAGCGGTGTCTCCCTGTGGGCCTCAGGGGTCAGGAAGGGCCCGTGAACAGCCAGATGTGGAGCAGCAGAGCCTTCAATTCCAGGGTTCAAGTCCCTCACGGTCTCCAGGTGCAGAACAAGGGCCTCCGGTAGCTGTGGGAGTCAGAGGCGGCCTATACAGTCAGTGCAAGAGATCGGGGAGAGTGGAGGTGCAGCAGAGTACCTTCTTACTCTTGGAACACCTGCTTCAAGGTGGTAACAAGAAGAAGCTGAGAGAGCTGCCTTCTCTTCTGTCTTGGTTGGGGGAAAAGAAGACCTGCTCCTTCCTTGGTGACCAGTTGAATTTTCTAGTGGGTGGAAGCTGAGACTCCACTGCTCAATTAGAAAGACGCCCCAGAGTCCTCCCCCTTCCCAGCAGTTGTCGGCTTTTGTCCAGGGTATAGATTAATTTTTCAGACTTAGTGTTAGTTCAGGTTAGATAAAGATAATGAAACTTTCCTAATCCTCTTAAAGAAGATTTATCTGACTGAGTAGAAAGCTTCTGGAATACAATAAGGTATGTATATAAAACTGAGGTCTAATCTTGCCTTTAATTTCAAACTGCTGATGGGTATTGATTTTGCAATGAGAAAAACTGAAAAATTTCCCAGCTGCAACTTGTCTATTTATTAAACACACACACACACACACACACACACACGCACACACACAAACTGTGTTTATTTATCATTCATTCATTTGAGAACGTTAGCATCTCATCACTGCTGGCAACCAAGTGTCATTAGAGAAGGGGGACAATCCCAGGGGTCCCTGGCTTTGTCATGCCTTCGGCAACGTGAGGAACTGAAAGCTCTTCTCACTCACCTCAGAGCCTGTCCTTACTATCTTATGAGGTGGACTTTGCCACATGTGATGAAATTCATTCCCAAGTCCTTCCTTCTGAGAGCAGCTGCATTCATTAAAATATTATCACTGATACCCAAGTTCATCTTAGTCACTGAGGGGATAACTTCAAGGCACCACATCAGTGTGTGTCAGGCGGTACACCTAAGCTGGGCTGTACACCTAAGTGTCCAGGAAATCCCAAGTAAGAGCAAAATATCACTGTAGTGTCACATTAGTCAGGTGGGAAAAGCCTTCCAGCAGCCCTGTATGGGACAGGGCAAATCAGAGAAAAGCCGGAGGTACAAGGAGCAGGTTACTCCAATCACCCAATATTTGTGCCAAGAGTGGGCTGTGGATCTACCTATAGGAACCAAGAAGGTTCCTTCGGGGGCTATTACCCAAGAATAATTGATATAATTAATGTAAATGCCTTGGAAAAAGAAAAATTAAGTGGTTCTGTCACCTACACTTTTGGATGGGGAAATGTGGAGGGCCTCACTCATAACTGTGGAGTTAGGAGCCTACGCTACTAGGAGAGAAAAGCATCAAGCATGCTAGGCTTAGGGATAAAGAAAACACAAACATCACACAGATATTACAGAATGAAGGAACAGGTTTAATGCAAGGTCAGAAGGGGCATAATGGAGACCCGTCATGAATTTGCTAATACAAGAGCGAGTTTTCTGAGATTCACTATTCCTAGAGAACTGCAGAAACCGTAACTGATTTATATTTATCCTCAGCACATAGATTGCTATCTGAGGCATTTGGTAAATGTTTATAAAATACAGAGAAGAACAGGTTGATGCAGCCAATGAAATGGCAGAGGAAGGTGGTAATCATAAAGTCCCTTCAAGCAGAGAGTAGTGAGGACTGTGTCAGACACTGTCCAGGTGACCTGGAGTGGACATTAAGTGGGACTCATTAGTCCTCTGGAGGGATGTGTCTTCCATGTGACAAGCTAAGGGATGTATTGTTATAACAAAAGTACTCGAATCCCATGCAGTTATTTAGGACTTCCCAGCAATGGTCACAATCTGTCTCATTTGACCCTCACAACAAGCCCTAGGAGATTCCAGGTCAATGACTCCTATCTCCATTTTGCAAATTAAGTAACTGCAGCTCACAGAGATTAAGAGACCCCTCAGTGTCTCCTGTGAGCAAGTAGCAGACCTGGGTCATGAACCATGGCCCTGTAACCCCAAGATCAGGATTCCTCCAGCATTTGCCGCCACCTCCACTGCCGAGCAGGTCTGAGGTTATTTCTCTCATTTAGATCCATGGGAATTTGCCAGTCATCAGCTCTTCTTTCTTTCTTTCTTTCTTTCTTTTTTTTTTCCTGCTGAGGTTGCACTGTACAAGAAGAAATGGAGGACAAAGCTCAAGGTAGAGAGTTAACAGTGGGGGTGGGAGGCCAAACCACAATGAATGGTGTAGAGGAATGAGGGAGAAAGCACCCATTACAGGACAATAATGAACAAAACTAACAACAAGCAAAACAGAACCAAATATATCAATACAGTGAATAGGCCTTCAGTGGTCATTGGGAAAGGGGATGGGGGGAGGGGGGAGGCAGAGGCAAGGAAGGGGAGCAGCTTAGACAAGAACCTAGTATAAAGGAACCATGGACATGGACAACAGGTGGGATTGACTTTGGGGGGAATGGGTGGGTGGGGAGGGGGACAGAGGGGAGCAAAAAGGGGAGGGATGTAATACAACAACAATAAAATAAATAAATAAATAATGAATAAAATCTTTAAAAAAAAAAGAATTCAATCACTGGTAGCTTGTCCATTTGGGGACACACTTTTTAAATGCTACCTCTTGATCCTGTGTAAGTCCATAAGAACATGGGCCCCTTTGAGAATCCAGTGCCTGATTGTTATTCTAAGTAAATGTGTGTGTGTGCTTCAGCCTTCTGAAACGAGGTAATTTCCTTGTGTTGCTCCAAGCTGTTGCCTTTGTCAGTAGCCAGGAAGATCCACTGGATATTTGCCTCTGGGATATGGATATTCATTCTCTGCACTCTTGACTTGGTTCAGAAATCTGTTTACTACCTAGTGTTTCCTTTCATGGAGTCAACTTCTCTTGCTAACCCCAGTTTTAGATAAAGAGCTACAAATGATGAATTGCATGAATTTCTCCCATCTGAGATTCTATCTCAACCTGATTCAATCTGTATGTCTGTGGAAGACTTTGGGTCTATGAGCCTGTCCTCGGTTCAGGTGACACTGGCTGGGATCCAAGGTTTCCTTCGGCAGGTAGAGGAGTCAGATCCTTGTCCTAGCTTCTGCCGAGTGTCAGCCTTGGATATATGAAGTGTAAATTTCCTTTCAGTTGATTCTCACACCAATCCTGCAAACTCTACATCATACTCAAATTTCACAAACAAGGAAATTGTGGCTTAGGAAGATTAAAAACGTGTCCAAAGGTGGAGCTACTAAACTCTTTAAATTCTCTTCATCAGCCTTGTCTCCAGAAAAATAAAAATAAAAAACAAAACAGACAAACAAAACCCAAATTCAAATAAAAACAGTCAAAGTGTTTCACATGCCTTATCTCTCTTGATATTTTGTCACAAAAGCCCTGGGAAGCAGAATGGAAAGTCACCTAATTCTAAGAAAAGAACTCGAGATTAGAAAAGTTGAAGAAATCAGTCCCAGTTCCAATAGCTAGTGAGCACCAATGCACCTTTTAACGCTGGGTGATTTTATTCTAGACACAGGATTTTGCTCACGTACCAGATTGCTCACGTGAGCTAGGTAAAAAGGCAGGCAAATGTTACTATTTGTGAGAAAAGTAGAACTGTTCTAAGGTGGTATTGACAAGGGTGAATGCTAAGCGGAGGGTCGTTAGCGTTGCACTGCGGGCTGGGCTGGGGTGGGCACCTGTGACCAGGGCCCTGTCGGGGGCTCCATCAGACCACACAGGTCACCCTTTTGCCCAGGACCTGCTTGTTTTCAACTCTTCCTTTGTCACAAGCGACTTTGCTCTGCTCTGTTCCCCTCCTCTCCCAAATATTACAAGCATTTAAATGAACATGTACAATTGTGGGCTTAAAGAAAAGCAGGCAGTCAACTGGAAATGCATTGAATTCATACGGCCTCTATTTTAAATTATAGTCACGCTTGCTCTTCACAGAGGCCAGTGGAAAAGTGGAAATGAACTAGGCTGGGCACCCACAGTCACATGCCCCAGCCTGTGCTCGGACCCTGACACCAGGTCTGGGTCTTCAAGGTGTTTCCTTTCTAGCTTCTTATCCTGGGGTGAAGAGTCAAGTTCAGTGTAATTAATTTCATTTCAGTATATACATGCATAGCTTGTTCTTACATGTATTATTATTATTATTAATTATTTTGCATTTGATAATAACATTCTGAAAAGAACTCTATAATTTGCACACTGGAAGTACGTGTGCGAAGAAAGCACAGAGCCAAAGGATCTGCAGGGCAAGGTTATATATAAAATCCTCTCTGGGCATCTTTTCCTTGGTTTTGAAGTGGAAGGATCAGACTGACAGTAAGGGAGTCCCTTCTGGTTATTACATTTCATGCTTTGGCAGGGTCATCCCTGTGGAGGATTTTGTATGTTCAGGTATCTCCATACTCCATGTCTTCTCCACCTTCACCTGCTGAAGGCGCAGTTGACAGCTTTCTCTTGTTCTTTCTAGTTCATATTTCCTCCAAAGCCCTTTGGATTTGGGCTTCTTGCTAACACCATTGTCTGTGGTGACTCTGGGCACTGCCCAGCCATTGTCAGTGGCTTTCTTTGGTGGGAGAGGGTGGGGAAGAAAGACTCCTTCTCTCTTCCGGTTCTCCCCCTGACATGTGTAACCCCATCCCCATGGCAACTGCAGATTAGAAGAGATCAGAAATGAGGTCATTTCCCTCAGGGTGCCCCCTGCGCCCAACAGATGAAAGGGTATCAGCAGGCTCCCTGGGTGACCAGGTTCTCCTGCGTCAGGGTGGGGATGAACCCACAGACACGTCCTGGTGGAGGTCCCGTCACTTCTCAGATGTTACCTGAACTTGACATGTCATCTACCCTGAATTAATGTTCACCTCTACCTGGTCTCCCAGGTTACCACACCTTTCCTTTTAAAACGATTTTATTTATTTGAGAGAGAGGGGAAGGGAGGGAGAAAAAGAGGGAGAGAGACATTGATCAACTGCCTCTTGCACATGCCCCGGCAGGGTCAGAAGCAGCCACATGGGCTTGTGTCCTGACTGGGAGTTGAACTGGTGGTGACCTTTCACTTTGCACAACAATGCCCAGCAACTGAACCACACCAGCCAGGGCTACCACTCTCTACATGTGTGTCATTAGTGACAACACAGTCCGAACCATATTTTAAGTAAATAAACACACACACACACACACACACATACAGACACACACACACACACACACACACACACACACAACTATTTATAACATTTCTCCATTTATCAAGCTTCTACTCCCATTGTTGGGAGGAGAAATATGGGGCTTCCCTCTGATTGGAAACTAAGATCATAACACTCATACACATGAACACATACACTCCCACAGAGTCCCACAGGCATGCACCCAGGTTTCACAGGTTTCATGGCTATTTCTTTTGTGGTCTATGAAATTTCATTCCATGCCCATTAAATATGTAGCCTCAGCCTCCTGTGGAAGGGAATTGCATATGCTTAATGCTTCCTAGAACATTTTTATGTTTAAGAATTTTTTAAAATACTTTTTTCATTATTTTCAGAGAGAAAGGCAGGGAGGGAGGAAGAAAGGGAGAGAAGCATCAATGTATGGTTGCCTTTCACCCGCCTCCAGCTACAGACCTAGCTGGAGACCGGGCTTGCAACCTGGTTACGTGGCCTGAGTGGGAATCGAACCAGTGACCTTTGGGTTTGCAGGCCAGCATCAATCCTCTGAGCCACACCAGCCAGGAGTACACTTCTATCTTTGATTATGGAAACTAGAAGTGTCACTATTTTCCAAGGTGAACGGGGCCAAAGCAAAATTTGTCACTAGTTGAACACATGGTTGGGGCTGAGCTTGGTTTGGCCCTGACTGCGAATTGCATTTGAAGGCCCTCGCTTGGAAAGGTTGTTTTGAAGCAGAGGTGGAGGTATTTTTCCACATGCCCAAGATGGTGCTGCTCATCCTGGCATCCGATTTGGTGATCTATCCAGTGGCCAGGAAGCGGAGTGACAGGGCCTGGAACAGTCATCTTCCTTGTTTGCAATAGAGTTAAATCAATGGAACAGCATCAAGTCTGTCCTCAAAATCATCTCTGATGTGGGGGTGGCAGAGGAAATAAAATGCCTGTAATTTGCTACTCAATGTGTTTGTTTTTTCAACAATTTTCTTTATTTTTAGAGGGAGGGGAAGGGAGAGAGTGAGTGTGAGAGAAACATCAATGTGTGAGAGAAATGCGCTTTGGTTGCTTCTCACACACTCCCAACTAGGAACCTGGGACCAATCCAGGCATGTGCCCTGTCTGGTGAATCAAGCCAGTGAATATTTTCCTTGTAGGACAATACCCAGCCCACTGAGCCATGCCGGTCAGGGCTGTTCTACTCAAGTTGTATGATGATCTCAGCTTATTTCCGAAGAGTCTAATTTGTCAGTAGCTAAAAAAAAAAAAAAGGCCCTGGCTGGTGGCACAGGGCATAAGGTGCTGGCCTGCAAACCCAAAGGTTGCTGGTTTGATTCCCAGCCAGGGCATATGACCAGGTTGCAAGCTACGTCTCCAGCCAGGTCCTTAACTGGAGGCAGGTGAGAGGCCACCATACATTGATATCTCTCTCCCTCTCTGCCTCTCTTCCTTCCCCTCTCTCTAAAAGTAATAAATAAAATCTTTAATAAAAAAACTGCAATCCTTCCTTTTTATTGTGAGCAGGAGAAGCAATCTTTAGAGAAGGGTCAATTAGTAAATGTTCACAGATTCTCCCAACTGGTCAAAGTTCATCATAACCCTCCTGTAGTCAGGGTCCCACATAAGATTCAAGCTTTACCACCCACAAGATTAGTCACAGCTTAGCATCAGAGTAGTCTGTGAATTTGGAGTAGTGATGTTTTCCCTTATGTAGCATGGAGAGCCTGACACATCCTCAAACCTGATTTCGAGCCTCTAGGTAAACAGTCTTACCTCAAACACAGAGTCTTGGCAATAATAACTACCACCCTTTGTACTTATTTCTGTTTGGGCTTCTTGTAAAGGTATCAAAAAGTCTGTGATTCTTCTCTCACTAATAATTAGAAGTTGAAGACCAAGTGAAGTAAAATACTCATAAGGAAACCAGTCCAGAATGATGTTTTTTGTTTTTTTTTTTCATTGCAGAGAGAGAGCAAGAGTGAGAGAGAGAGAGTGGGGAGGGAGGGAGGGAGGGAGGAGAAGGAGGAGGAGGAGGAGGAGGAGGAGGAGGAGAGAGACAGACAGACAGACAGACAGACAGACAGACACCCTAACTGGGGAATGAACCCACAACCTGGGTATGTGCCCTGCTCAGGAATCAAGCCCACCACCTTTCAGTTTACAAAACTAGGCTCCAATCAACTTAGCCTCCCCAGCCAGGGCAAGAATATGTTTTTCAATATTTCTGAACCATAGTTATCATGCACTGAGTACTTAATATGGCAGTCCCTTTATAGAAACAATACAACTCTATTTTCCAATTGACCCCAGAAGTGGAATACATTTTCCTAATTGTTCAATGAGGAAATTGAGGCTCAGATAGGCTAAACAACTTGCCTTAGGTCACCAGCTGGTAAACAGAGATTTGATTTGAGCTGTGCTCAGTCTACAGTGAAAGCCTGCACTTAACCTCTTCTTGGCATTTTCTCTTGATTCCATCCCTATAATAAGCAGGCCAGATGGACACACCAGTTTATTAACAATGCACGTGCTCCCCTGGTCATGTTAGCTCTTAAAATGATGTCAGCCAGAATCTGCCCTCCTGTTTTTCTTCTTCTGTTTTATTTATCTCAGTAATTATTACTTCCTTCTTGGAGTTAATGTCAGGTATGTATCATTAGCTCCTAAATCCTAACTTTTTCCTTACTGCAGGTTTTTACTTTTAATGTTTTCTTGAGCTCTTCAACTTGGGTATCCCATAGCTATTGTCACATGTTTTATACTAAACTTACCTTTTTACTTCAAAATCTGCTTTTCCTGCCCTGGCTGGTGTGGCCCAATGGATGGAATGCTGGCCTGTGAATCAAAGGGTTGCTGGTTCGATTCCCTGTCAGGGCACATGCCTGGGTTGCCATCCAGGTCCCCAGTTGGGGTTTCGTGAGAAGCAACCTCACATTGCTCTTTCTCTCCCTCTCCTCCTTCTTTCCTTCCCTTCTCTCTAAACAGAAATAAATAAAAGCTTAAAACAATAAATTGTACATGCCATCTTAAAAAAAAAAAAAAAAAAAAACTCTTCCTTTTTAAATTCACATTTCTATTTATGGACAGGTCCTTGTATAAACCCTTGGCTTAAGCTTTGAGACTTCTTCCTCTTTATCTTCTCTCTCAAAGCAGGTGTCATGTCCATAAGTTCATTCTCTTCCTTTCTCTTCCCACAGCTACCAACAGAATGCAGAGTCTCACTCTCAGTGACTTTTCATAGTCACATTCTAATTGCTACCCAGTCCTCAGATCTCTACCTCCGTCTGGTTCATTTAACACAGCTGTCTAAATAGTACTGATGCGCACATCTGATCATGCCACTTCCCCTTCTCGTAATTGTAATGATTCCCTATTGACAATAAAATAAATTCAATGTGTCTTAGATAATTTTTGCAAGTGCTAAATAAGTCAGAGTCAAATCTACTTTTCCACTCAAACTTGTATTTATTTATTTATTTTTAAGATTTTTATTCATTATTTTTAGAGAGAAGGACAGGGAGGGAGGAAGAAAGGGAAACATAAATGTATGCTTGCCTTTCATCCGCCTCCAGCTACAGACCTGGTTTGCAACCTGGTTATGTGGCCTGACTGGGAATCGAACCAGCAACCTTTGGGTTCACAGGCCAGCACCTATTCACTGAGCCACCAGCGGGGGCACACTCTAACTTTCTATTCCACTTTTTCACCCTACACACAATTTACCCGGACATGCCCTGTAAAGCCCCCCACCCCCAATGTCCTGCATTCTTTTCCATTTCTCACCCAATCCAGCTGTTGTGAACATTCTTTTTTCCTGGACATCCAAATCCTTACTGACCCTTGGCAGGATGTAACCCCCAGGCAGCTCTGTGCAGTTGACCTTTCTGTGATGATAACATGAGCTTTGTCTTCACTGTCCAGCATCATGGCCTTTAGCCACCAGTGATGGTTGAGAACTAGGAATAAGTCTAGTCTGACAGGAGAACTGAATTTTAGTACCATTTATTTCTAACTAATTATTTTAGATAGTTATTATTTCTAACTAATTAATTTATTTCTAACTAATTTAAGTAAAAACAGCCACACATGCAAGTGATTATCAGATTAAACAGCACAGTTTTAGAACTGGTCAATCCCTAAAGCTTAAGGGTTTCTTTGGTATTCCAATATCCCTTTACCTGTACTTCCTCAGGATACATATAACTTTTAATTTCATTCAGCTATTGGTAGATTTAACTCTATTTCTTGAAGGTAAGAGCCAGAGCTGCCTTCATAATCTTTTTTAAAAGATTTTATTTATTATTTTTAGAGAGAGGTGAAGGGAGAGAGGCAGAGAAGGAGAGAATCAATGTATGGTTGCCTTTCACCTGCCTCCAGCCATGGACCTGGCTGGAGACCTGGCTTGCAACCTCATTATATGCCCTGGCTGGGAATCGAACCAGCAACCTTTGGGTTTGCAGGCCGGCACCATTTCACTGAGCCACCAGCCAGGGTGACTTCATAATTTTTTATACAGGCAGAGTTTAGGGATTGTAATCTGAATTAGCATAACCATAGAGTTAGCTACTTAATAAACTGATATTATCAGTTACAACTCCATAAAAATAAGAGCAGCGCATCCTAAGTTGACTGTCATTGGAGACCACACCACAAAAGGCAGCCTCCACTTTGTATTTAAGACATTTGTCACCGGGTGCCTAGGGCAGGTGGCTATTCCCTGTAGGCACCAAAAACATTTTTATTGAGTAAGCAAGTTCCTAGAAAACCTTAATATTTTTTTCATAATTCAGAGCTTCTAGGGAGAGATGTGACATAGTTACTTTCCTGTAGTGGTTTTGGGAATCTCCCCCAAATAAAAGGTCCCAGACAGCAGCCCTGGCAGGCAGGGCCGGAAGTTCACTACCCAGCCTGCTGGTCAGCACAATGGGCAGGATGTGTGTTCTGATTGGCCAGCAAAAAGGCATTAACAACCAGTTAGCAACTGTGTTCAGGTCAATTAATTTGTATTTGTATTTTGCAAACTAAAAGTTGCCCTGTTAGATTATTGATTTGTTGCCCCAGCGTTCAGTTTGTTTTTAATTGTACCACTCTGGTCAAGCCCTCCCTCTTGGCAAGCTGACTATAAATCTGCCACCATCTCCACAATCAACAATAAATGTGTCTCTTCATGTCATTATTAATATGCCTTTTGGATTGGTTCGTTACCACAGTTAACAGTTTGTAAGAGCTGGGTGGCACCCTGCCAGGAGCATATCTTCTCCCGAGGGCTATTTTATCATGATAGAATTCATGTCCTTAGGCCTGCATGTGTATGAGGAAAGGGGTCTGGGGTTTAATTTAATATTGCTGGAATACAAGCTACCTAATCCTCTTTTTATCATAAACAGCTTTAGAGGAAGATATTGTTGGAATGGCGATTTTACCCTCTCTTTCAATTCTTTTTTCTTCACACATTTTTTCCCCCTCTTCTTAAATCCTTCTTAATTTCTGTTGGGATGGGTCCCTCTGCCATCACCGACAACACGACAGCTACCTGGATAATCTAAAATCCCCAAGTTAGTGAGCTGTAGGCACCCAGAGGGAGTTAGAGTTTTATTATTGGATTATTGTAAGTTGAAAACAGAGGGGTGTTCTCTTTGCCTGGTGTGTGAGTAATAACAGAGCTGCAGAAAGTTCACATTCAGAATACCAGCTCTAGAAAGGAGTGTTGTCCACCTGAGAATAGGTATAATCATTAATTATAGTATTGTCATTGGTTCCTTTAGTATTTTGAACTTTTCATGGGGGAGACACAGATTTTAAGTGAACTTGTAAGTTGGAGAAAGGTATCTTCTGTGCCCCAGAAGGTGCCAAAGGAGCCACCCACGTGGACTGAGTGCCTCTAACGCCCCTGCTGAGGCCTGACTCGGACAGCAGCACATATGTTTGCCATTCCCAAGGCACAGGCTGCTCCAGGACAAGAAATGTGCTTTCCCTCAGATGCAGAGTTAAGTCAATTTTTGGTTCAGGACATAGGTTTTATATGTAATTTACTATTAATGACACTTAGAAACATGACTTCTCTCCTTGGCCAACCTCTTCAAAGCCGACCAAACTGAGCTTTTTGAAAAAGAGGATGTGGGAGTGTGTGTTTGACATCTGCCCACCTGTCATTTCGCTTAATGGGAGTTTAAGAAGCCCAGAAGCCCAGGAAGGAGGCAGGCAAGGCAGTGGACACGCAAGGACCAGGATGATACAGGAAAATAAAAAGGTCATAAAGGGACAGAGGTGAAAGTGCAAAAAGATGTCTGCAGAGGGCCCCGGAATGAACAAAGGCTGAGAATGCCAACAGTGAAGGGGAATGGAAGCAAAGGAAGCAGGGACAGGTGGAGAGTGGTCAAGAGAAAAAGTAAGAGGAGACAGCAGGAACCCAGCCAGGGGCTCAGTGAACAGAGGGCCCTTCCTTGATGGACACAGAGAAACCCGAGCTGAGCTCAGTTGCCCTTGACTCCCCACATGGGCTTCTCCGGAACAGCCCTCATCCTGCACCCTTGTCCCCAAGACACCTGCAGTTCTACAGAAATGGCCCCTCAACACTTGCTCTCCGACTGTGTGGCCCATTTGGCATGTCCTCTGCCACAGGCAGGAAGAAGCTGTCTGATGTCAGCAAAGCTCCTGGAACCTGTCTCCCATCTCCCTGCTGTCCCCACACCAGCAGGGAGAGCCGATCGCGTCTCTGGCAACCTCATGATTGAACTTAGTTTTCCACATGTTGCAATATCAAGATTAACCCAGAAGAAAAGCTTCATGATAATCAAACATACACAGAAAGGAAACCCACTTACGGGGCTGCTTCTGGGTAAGAAGCAGGCAAAATTTAACTTGGCTCTGTGGCCTGAAATGAGTTACGTTTCAGTCTTCTTCTATAAACTGCGGGTCACAAAGCCTGCCTCATCTTCTTGTGAAGATGGCTGCACATTAAGTGGACAGCACGCTAGACTTTACCAGGTCCTGTGCAAAGAAAGGTATGAAAGTTATTTGTTTTAGGCTCTAGCTTAATTTCTAAAAATGACTCTGAGCTTGCATGGCAGGTACCGTGTGAAGGTGATTCATAATATGGGTCCCCCTTTAGCAGGGAAGGATGTGTTTCAAGACCACTGGTGGATGCCTAAAATCACAGATAGTACTAAAGCCTATGTATGTTTTCTTTATCCTATTTATACATACCTTTTGGCTCCAAGGAAACACTTGATGGCTTCCAGTTGGCCTATCCAAATTGCCAGCACCACTGCTACTATACTATGAGGCCATTATTAAGTAAACAGAAGTGGCCTGGATATAAGCCATTACTGTACCAGGACAGTCCATCAGATAACCCAGAGGGTCACGAAGTGGCTAACAGCCAGGGAGCACGTCCAGCCTGGACACACTGGGCAAAGATTGTTTATGTCCCCAGTGGGATGGAGCAGGACAGCACAAGGCTTCATCATGCTACTTAGAACCACCTGCAATTTAGAACTTATGAATTGTTTGATTCTGGAATTTTCTGTTTAATATTTTCAGAATGCCATTGCCCTTGTGTAACTGAGACCTCAAAAAGCAAACCCAAATATCAGGGGGCACCCTTATAGTTAGGACTATCCACCTGCTCATTCAAACATTGTTTTACCGCACAAACGTATCACCACTGGCTCTGTCTGTCTTGTGAGCTGTATTAGTTTTGTGGAAGAACGGTGCTGTCTTCTTAATGCACACAAATATGTGCGTGATGTCCCCTGTCCCTGAGTTTTATGTCATTATTGCATTTTTAAAAATTTCTTTTCTAATTACTTTTGATATTGCTCTAATAATTTTATCGTCTAATGTCTAAGAAGTACTTCTGGAAAATATATATATAATTATTCTTACTAACAGAGAATTAAGGGATGAATCAGACCACTTTAAGGTAATGGACCATCATCAAAGCTTTGGTCGAAGGGTTTGCTTTTCTTGAGAGTTTTCCATTCTTGCCTAATTATGACTTGTACGAAGAAGCGCAAAACTAAGAAATCTACCAAAGGCCACACCTTCAAGACGTAAGGCCACCACTTCATTACGGAATGTTTTAGCTTCATTTGTAATCCATGCTCTTTACTGCTATCACATCCCAAATAAATTAAAATAAAACTAAATAAAATAAAAGTCTATGCTTCAGTTTCAGAAGAAAAAAAAACATGTCTGTAGCTGTAGCATCCAATCTGTGGTGCCCACTTTAAACACCCCGCAGGAGTGTGGAGTGACAAGCCCTGAGCCCCTGGTCAAGGTTAATTCAAAACCCCAGCAACTCAGAACAGAATCAGGGAACGCAAAATAGCTACTTGAGGAATAAAGCTTCCTTGTCCTTGGTTCCGCAGCAGCAGGGTAGAAAGTGAGGGGACAGGAAAATCAAAGTTCCTTAAAAAAAAAAAAAAAAAAAATTACGGCACGTAGAGGCAAAACGTCTCCGCAGCAGGAAAGAAAGTGGAAAACACACCAAATCAATCACCTTAAAATAAGGCTTAAAATCTGCTACATAAGATGGAGGTGGGGAGGGACGAAGAGACGCAGCAGATTGAAAATCTTTTCTTAAACGGCACCCTGACTGCGGTGCCGCACGCAGGAAAATGCAATTAAGGTCAAGCCATTAAGAAGATGCCCCAAAATGGTTCTGGGAAAAACCAGGGGGGCAGTCCGTGGGCGGCCAGTCAACTTGCAAAGGAAATTGGCTTTGAGAAAGTGCCAGGCAGGCGGTGAAAGCAGCTCAGATGCGGGAGGGGTGGCTGAAGGGAGACCCCGCAGCTCCACACTGGTCCCCAGAGGTGAAGAAGAGGGAGATGCAGAGTTGTGGGGGGTCTGGGGGGGTGGAGAGTACCCATGGGCATTCGGTGCCCTCCAGAAGGGTATGGGTCCATATCTTAATCAGTTTCTGTTCTAGCTTCATTTTAACTGCAGTCTCTACTTTGTCTTGTGTGTCCCCAAGGAACATAGATGATCATGAGGTGATGTCGCTTCAAATACAAAGTCCCTGGAGTGTCGACGTAGGGTCTCAGTCGCCCTTCAACCCCCTCAGACTCAGTCCAGGTCTAGGTTGTACCTGCTTGCCATGAACTAGTAGTTCGGGAACCCTGGGGAGCCCATACTCTGTCCCACTCTGTGGGAGGGACCAGACTGCGCTAAACTAACTCATTAATAATGGAGAGTATTAGGCCCTGGCTGGTAACACAGTGGATAAGATGCTGGCCTGCGAACCCAAAGGTTGCAGGTTCGATTCCCCAGCCAGGGTACATAATCAGGTTGCAAGCCAGGTCTCTAGCAAGGACCATGGCCAGAGGCAGGTGAAAGGCAACCATACATCGAAAAAAATAATAATAATAATAATGAAGAGTATTAGAAGCCCCAGGCACAAGGTGCGTGTCTAGGGAAGTTTTTTTGTTAGGGGCTGCAGTGTGGCTGTCTGGTCAAAGGAAGCACAGGAGAATGTGACCCCCTCCTCCCTCCTATTCTATGCACCCCATAGTGCCCCACTGGTCTGCCACTTCAGGGACTTCCCCTTATCAATACCTGGCGGCGTTATGTGACCTCAGACCTAACAAGTCGCACACCCCTGGGTTTAGCTCTTCCACGTTGTGCTGTAGCCAGTGAATTTCACATCTGATCCCCTCACCATGAAGATGGGGACAAAGTTTTTACCTCACAAAGACCAGAGTGTTTACCTCCCATGAATGGTATAGACTAGATGCTCAAAAATGCTTATTAAATGTGTCTGGCGTGTAATGAACAATCAATAACTATTTCACGATAAGGTGGATGAAAATATTTGCTTCGGGGAATGGAAACAAGTGGGTTTTGGCATGTGGGCGTGCAAACATAAATGGTAAATTACACAGCATGCAGGTATGGCTCTTGGGTGAGTCCGGTGGTGACTACGAATCCTTCCTTCCCCCATAAGCCATCAATGAATTCTTAAGTCAAGAGTTGTTAAGACAGGATTGATCTCTACTCCAGCCAGACCTGTCTCTCATCTTGGGCTGATCCGCACTCATTCTTCCCTTGTTCATAGCCTAAGCCACCCCACTGGCATGCCCCAAATCCACACCACACTGCTGTCCCATTGGTAGAGACGACATGCTAGTTGCTCTGGTGCCAGGACAATCTGGAAGTCGTCTGTTCTGCGTACGCTGCTCTGCTCCTTTCTGCTGTCCTTCATGGCCGCAGCTGTCTGTAGAACACCGACAGGGCAGCTTTGCCAGGGTGAGCCGATTGGGGGAAGTTTTCTAGCAGAAACAACATCAACTACCAAGTGCCCGTTGAGACTGCAGCAAGAGGGGTTTATAGACTTCTCTGACATTACGAAGGGGAAAATAACTTTTAGGTATAATACAATTTGGAACATGTGCCCATTTTCCTCAGCAACTGTTACCTTGCAGTGATTTTCTGTCTCTGACCAAGTAAATGTTCCCCGGGCTGCAGCTACCTTGAATAAAAGCAATCCCTGTGCTGGCTGAGCAGGGTTTGCGGTTTAGTCATTTATTGCCTGTGTACAGGACGGCCGCACTTACATCTCCTTCCCCACTTTACTGCTTTCTAAAGTTGTCCCTTGCTCCTGTTCCTCTTCCATCGATTTCTTCATTTCCTGCCTCTTCCCTAATCCTCTCCCTCTAGGTAGCCAGGGCTCCTGGACCCTTTGCAGCAGGGAAAACCCCTTCGGAAGGGTCTGAGGACCAAGCCAGCTTTGGCAGAACGTTTGCATGCATTTTCATGTACCTGGCTGTCAACCATGAGTGATTCATCCTCTCTTAGCAGGGAAAGGCTTTTGCTGGAATTCAGGAACCTACAGTTTCATAAAACACAACTAAGCGAGCGGGTTACTGTCATTGCCTTTTCCTGGAAGAGCGCAGGAGTGTGGTAGTGAAGGATGGGTCCAGGGTCAGTGGGAGAGCTCCAAGCAGGACAGTCATCCAGCTGGGCACCTGCCTCACCTGTGACCAGGTCTGCCAGGATGTCACCTCATCCTTAGTTAGGTAAAGAGCTATCAGGCTGCTTTCTCTGTTTTGACAGCAGGAGCCCTACAAACTGCCTGCAGCAGTTTCTCAGGCAGCCTGAGTTTTCAGTGCCTTAGCTTCTCTAGCTAGCCAGTTGGGCAGATGTGTGCGGAAACAGGCTTGCAGGCCACCCGCCTGCTCTTTTTTCATTTGTTGATAACTTTTAGGGTCCCTGATTCATTGCATTTCTTCTGAGCCAAGTTGGGTCTTAAGGCAAAGCTGTGTGGCAGGTGTCCTTTGAAAAGCAAGGGCTTAGTACTTCTTTTGGAGAGAAGAATCACTCAGCTGTAAAAACACGGTGTGTTGAGTTGAAAGATCTAGGGAAATACTCCCGCATCGGTTATGTGTGCTATTTTAGGGGCAGGGATTAACTTCTCTGCATCGGTTGCTTGCTATGTTAAATTAAGGAGCAGAAGTACAATACATGATCTCTGAAATCCATTCCTGTTCTCAAGTTCTAAGTTTTTATGTCTGGGATTATGCATGTTGTAAGGCATGTGTTATTCTTTCACAGACGGATTTATTTACTATATTGTAGCATAGCCCTCGTTTCATTTGTTCGTTCACCAAATAGTTCACATGTACTATGTGATAGAGCGTTAAATGAGAATGTGTTTGAGCATCATCTTTCTACTGGATACTTTGCTACCGACCAAGGATAAAATCATGTAAATCTTCCATCTGCCTTTTATAGGATTATTTGCATACCTTTTCCCACTATTCCACACTTTGTCCTTGGGGGACAAGAGGTTGATTGTGTCAACATGAACACCTCAATTGTGCTATATGAATAATTGCATGGAATAACCTGTGCTAGAATTAAATTCAACCCTGGCCCCAGTGTTTTTCTACAGTTTGTCCTTATTTGTATATTTGTGATCTGGAATTAGGACATGACCAAGAAAAACAGTCATGATTAATTTATGGAATTGTATTTTCTTTATTAATTAAAAGTTGACTTTGGGAAATATTATAACAGGTAACTGGCTAACCTACCATTTTAGCCTCACCCTAAACATTCAAAGATACTCTGGGCAGATATATGTGTCCTGCGTACCAAACGATCTCTTCTTAAATAATTTAAAAAAAAGAAAAAACTACCTAACAATGTATTTAATGTCAGCTACGCCCATGTTATTAGAAACTATGGGGAAGAGTGGAGAAAAGGCCAGAGAAGTCTTCCTTCTTGAAGGGAGGCAAGACACACTCATAAATGGTTAATAGTTAGCCTTTTCTCTGCCATGCCCAATGCCATTCACTGGTCTCCAAAAGCACATCTTAAGTTTACTCACCTTTTTTTCCATCTGCGCTACCCACCAATGTAGATCAAGACACCGTTGTCACCTACTACACAATCACATTGTTTTCCATATCCCTTTTAAATTGTCTTTACAGTGGTAAACTATACATAATGTAACATTAGTATACTTTAACCATTTTAAAGTGCATAATTTAGTGGTATGAGGTGCATTCACAATGTTATGCAACTGCCATCACTATGAATCTCTTGAATATTTTCATGGCCCCAATTTTTGTACTCATAAAACAATACCTCCCATTCCTTCTTTCCCCCACTCCAGCCCCTGGGACCCATTCAGCTTCTCCTCTTGTGACCTTCAATCATCCCCATGCCAAATTAGCTCCTACAAGAGTCTAAGCATCACACACACATATACACATACTCAAGGTTTAATCCCTTCTACAACTTTCCATTGCTTCTTGCAAACCTCCAATGGCCCACACTCCCTGGCAGCTCTGATCCACAGCTCCCTCTCTGGCCTGATAGAAAAGCCTCGGCTTCAGATTCTGTCCTCTGGGTGGCTCGGTGTTCTTCACTTGGCACTCACTCTCAGATACCTGGCCTCAGGGTCTTGGCCTTTGCTGCTTTCTGTCAAATGTTCTTCCCCACTCATTCACCTAGTCAGCTCCTTTCAGACATGATCTCAGCTGCCATTTTCTCTCAACAATCTTCTCTCAACCTCCTGACTAGGCCAAACCTGCTTATTACAGCCTATTACAGAATTCCGTAGCAATTCCCATCTCTTTTCAAAGCACTTCTTGTATTGTTTTACATACACACACACACACACACATACATTCTTTTAAAAAACTTATAATAAATATATCTCTTCCACTGGACCTTAAGTTACACAAGGGTGAAGAATGTACCATTTATGCCCACTGTTTCATTCCTAGTAACCACTGTAGTGCTCAACATGCAATAGGCACTTGATGAATAGTATATGGAAAAGCAGATGAATGCTGTCAGCACCAGAAGGGGTTGAAATCAGAGTTACACCAGAGAAGATTTGGAAGGCAGGGCCACAGAGACTGGTAAAATTGGCTGAAGATAAAGAGGAAGACATCTCCCATGGAATGAGACAGAATAATTAGTTTACTGGTTTATTATTTATATACTTGTCATTAAACCTCTTTAGCATGCCAGTTATTATTATTATTTTTTAATTTTAGTGATACTAGTATAATGATCAGGATAATATTGAAAAAATAAGAATGTTTTTAAGAATTCTAGAGTATGACTTTCTCAAAGGGAAACAGAAGAAAAAATAATATCAATGAATGATAAGAACTGGGCAAGTAATTTCATAGGATACTATATTTGATATTAAAGTTTCCTTAATAGCGTATCTCTGACATTTCTACTACAACCTTGAGAGCTTTAAAAGAAATGAAACTGAATCTCAGAGCTACAGAGTAATGCCCTGAAATCCCAAGTAGGAAAGCCTCGTCTGGAATTTAGTCATTCAGACAATCAGGTAAACTTTCTGTCTAGTTAACACCCTTATTCTTCCATTTTAAAAAATAACTTGATAAATTGATAATATCAATCAAGCCCATTTGACTTCTTAAGAAATGTTTTAACCAAGCTACCAGTTAGTTCTAGAAAACAGATCCCGAGGCAGAGAATAACTGCTGATGTTTTATTTTGGGAGTGAAATCCCAGGGCAGAGTGATGAAAGACAAAGGGAAGTGAGGAAGAGATAGGCAGGGTGTGAAGCAAGGTGATGATGACTTTTCAAAATGCTGGTACAGATCAGTGATGAGCCATAAAGAGTCTCAACCAGCAGCTTGGCAGTTAATTCCACTCAGCCATAACAGAGGTCTACTGACTAGCTCCCGAGAGATGGTACAGTGAACTGATCCAATGTCAGGAAGAGTGGAGAGGGAGCTCACTGGCCTTTACTCAGTCCTCACCTTATTTCCTATCCTATTTTTATTTTTTCTTAAACATATTTTATTTATTTTGCTATTTTACAGTTGCCCTAACTTACTCCCCTTTGCCTCCCTCCACCCAGTACCCCATTTCCTCTGGCAATGCCCCCCTTAGTTCATATCCATGTGTCATGTGTTTAGGTTCTTTTGCATCTTCAGTTCCTTTATTCTTAACACCCCCCTGTCTGTTCTGTAACAACCCATGTGTACTTTTTTTTTCCTTTCACATACAGACAATTCACCACTTAATTACTGACTTCTGGCAGCTTCTCAAATGATATTAATACAAAGTTTTATTTTCATTATTTCAAAATGTTTACATTAATTTATTTGTTTAAAGAATTACTCTCTTAAGTAATATGAATTGCAATATCACCAAACACATGCAAAAATACATTTACACACATTCATATTTTTATACATATTTAAAATACATACTGGATTTCAAAGAGTTAATACAAAAAATTTAAAATATGCCAATAAGCTTATATAATTATTACATGTTAAATGGTAGTATTTTAGATATATTGTAGCAAATGAAGCAGTTTTTTTTCTTCTTTAATACTTATTTTACTTTGGAATTATTATTAGTATGATTATTATTATTATTATTGGTGTACATTTACTCCAGAGGAAGTGAACTGCACAGACTTCTGGGTTGTGTTGTATCACCTCTGCAGCAACCACGAAGGAAGCCCGATTCTAGTGCCCAATGGGTGGCATTTCATCTGAGGTTGAAAGTAGCAAAGGACTCGGACACTTTGAGTGCCCAGCAAAGGAATGCTTGGAGCTGGTCAGCCACTGGCATAAGAAGCTAAACACATAGCCAGAGGGTGGAGTCAGGGAGACCAAAAGAATGTGAAAAACAATGTAAGATGTCTTACATAGGCTTTTGAAAGATTGAGGTATTTGATGAGATGGTGGAAATTAGAAAAAAGATGAACACTCCTTGGTAACAATAGGGTATCAACTGCAACATTCAAACACTGCAACTGGGAGTTGGCCAATCATTGCTAGGAAATGGCTTAGTAGCTTCTATTAAATCTAAACACACCTCTCCTTTGTGTCCCCAGAATTGAACTTTTAGGTATTTTCACAAGACATATGTGTATACAGTATGTGTACATTAAAAATAGGAATAAGAATGTTCACAATAGCTTTATTCATAATACCCCTAAAGTGGAAACTTCTTAATCTTTATTAAGACAATGAATGAATAGATTATGGAATACATATAATGAAAAACTATGCGACAATAAAAAAGGATTAACTACTAAAACACACAACACAGAGACATCTCACAGATATTATATAGAATGAAGAAAGTTGCACACAAAAGAGTGCCTATTATGGTATTTCATTTATAGGAAATTCAAGAGAGTCATAATAGTGGTGGTCTTTGGGGGAGGTATTCAATAGGAAAGGGCAGATGGAACCTTCTGAAATCAGGCAACATTTTGTATCTTGATCTGCATCTTGGTTACATAGTAATATATACAAGTTCATCTAGCTATACATTTGAGTCTATATAATTTGCTTCATCAAAGTTAAGCCTATCACACACACGTACATGCACACACACACACACACACACACACCACATGCCAAACCTCTCCCTTCCTGGGATTTTATTGAAAACAAGATAGTCTCAAATTGTCAGTGAAACCATATGGGATATAGGTGCAGAGCATCAAAACCCACAGTCTTACTGGTGGAAATCATGTTCTCTCACAGATCCCAGGAAAGCATTCCAGGGACCCACATAAGGGAGATTAGGGCTTTGTGGTAAGATTTCTTATAGAAGCAAAATCAAGGACTTTCCCTGGGCAGAAGTAAAGGGCCACCCCTATTTCCCAATATATCACCTTCATCCATCCCACCATAGAAGAAGTCCAACCTCATCTTCATCAGAAATAGGTTCTGCACCACGCCCAAGTTTAGTCCATATCAAAGTTCTGGCTGTGCTGGTGCTGCTGGCGCTGCTGGTGCTACTGTATCCAGTATTCATACTTGGCTTGTGGACCACTTGATATCCCTGCAGATGTGGCTTCCAGCACCACATGATTGCTAAGGAGAGAAAACCTGCAAACAGAGGCGGTGAACAATTGTTACCAAGCAAGAGAGAGAAAGATTCCTTGTTAGACTGACTATAGTATCTTGGGCTTGGAAAGGACCAAGTGCCTTTTGCAAACAACTAAACAACTAAACAACTGGCTTCCCAAGTTGTTGCAGACTTGCACCGAATCCTTCCCTTAACTGATCCATTTCCCAGATCTTCCCAGGTTCTGTGACCCTTATCGAATCTGCTCCTTTTCCCATCTTGGCTTTTACCGTTCACGTGCTCAGCTAGAGGCATTTCCTCTGCTATTTCTATTCTGTGCCTGGTACATCTATTTCAGGGGAATTAGGCCCAGGTGTCAAATGCCGGAGGGTTCCTTGGAGAGTGTGTGAAGCTGTGGCTACCTGGTGAAGGAGTCCCAATATTGGATTCTGCTCCCTAGTTTCTTACATCTAATAATGTCTCATCTCCTTTGTTCCATTCCTTTATTAATAATTAGCTACCTACACTCATGATGCATTGGAATGTGTATATTAAAAAAAAAAAAAAAAAAAAAAAAGGCCCTGGCTTGTGGCACAGCAGACCTAGCTGGAGGCAGATGAAAGGCAACCATACATTGATGTCTCTCCCCCTGTGCCTCTTTCCCTTCCCCTCTCTCTAAAAATAATAAGTAAAATAAAATAAAAAGCAGGCCCTGGCTGATGGCTCGGTGATTTGGCACCAGCATGTGAGCCCAAAGGTCACTGGTTCGATTCTCCAGCCAGGGCACATAACCAGGTTGCAAACCAGGTCTTCAGCCAGGTCCATGGCTGGTGGCAGGTGAAAGGCAATCATACATTGATGTTTCTCTCCCTCTCTTCCTCTGTCCCTGCCCTTCTCTCTGAAGATAATAAATAATTTAAAAAAAAAACCTTTTATTAGAAGATATGAAATATGTGTGTCCTCCATGGAATTTGTAGGCACTAGAAGAAAAGGACTGGTTTGAATTACTGGGGAAGGGACCAACCATTGTCTCCTTCCACCTCTAAAGCCAACAGCTACAATTAAAATAGGAGTGATCAAAGGAGAACATTTAGTTCAAAACATAAGCTACTAAATGGATCATAGAGGTGGCTCAGAGATACTTTCTTTTTGCTCCAAGATAAATGATGAAAACTAAAATTGACTCACAAAGAAAACACAGAAAGATGACAAAGCTTTAGTCCCCCAGTAAAGATCAAAATTGAAGTCCCTAAAGTGACCAGAGAAGAATCTCAGGGAGAATAACAATGAATAAAGGGGAAACCATCCTAGAAAGAAGAATCAGCCAAACAAAGACAACCACAAAAAAGGGCTTCTTACAAAAGAGCCAAACATGAAAAGAGGAGAGAAAAACGCAGAAACCTATAATAAGGACACTAAAGAAGTGAAAAGTACAAGAAAGGAAAAGGAAGGACTTGAGATGAAAAATAAAAATAAATAAGATGAAAAGGAAGAGGTGAAATAGCAGAGGGAAAGGAACTAACCAATTGCTCTTTGGAAAAACATGGCTACACTAGAAAATTGATGTTTCCCCCCCTCAGGGGGCCAAGCTGAAGAGGGTTCAAGAAGTCAGGCACAATGCGCTGTGCTTGGTGCCTTTTGGGGTAGCCCTGGCACTTCCCAGGCAAGACCTTGAAGGAGAAGAGTCCTGGAGATTGAGAGAGTGAAATGAGCTTCTTAGATTTCATAGTTCTGATTGGAGCTCTAAGCCGCTGGTGGGAGATCTCTCTCTTTCTCTCTCTCTCTCTCTCTCTCTCTCTCTCTCTCTCTCTCTCTTTCATATGCACCACCTTTTGTTTCGAAGGCTCTTGTGCCCTTTTGTGGATCAAGGTTGAAAGCGTTAATCTGATTTAGCTGGTATAAGGAAAGCACCTTCATACAGTGGAAGAAGGAAAGAAGTCAGAAACCTGGACTTGATCTCTATCTAGTCCTTCTCTTTCATGCAGAGCCTCAGGTAACTTGTTTTATCTCTTACATCCTCAACTGTAAATTGGGGATAAAGCTCACTCTGGTGATCGTGCACATGGGATAATCTAGAAGACTTTTCATCCAACAGAGGAACTAGAGAGATGTTAGAAGCTGTTATTATCAGATTTGTTATTGGAGGAGATTAGGTGGACATCTAGGGCATTTGTGAATAAAGTCAGAAGGAAGAACACATAAACACACGTATTGAACGGATCTCTTGGGCTTCATGCTTGCTCCACAGGAAAAAATGCGGCCATCTGCCCAGGAATGGTAAAGCCCCCAGATGGCATGTGTAATTCCTAGTCGTTTGAGAAGTGTGACTACCTATGAGTCCTTGAGAGCCTGGCCTTTAAGCTTCTCAACTGGGTTTTCAGCAGCATCTTTGTTCAGTGCCTGCACTGGGGCTGGCCTGGCGCATTCTGAAAAAGGGAAACATTAAAAGCAACCACAACAAAACAGAGTTGATTAATTACTGAAAAAGCTGTTTGGGGGAGGAAAAAAGAAAACAAAGTGAGAAAAGTTGTTGTCCTATCCTGTGCCTGAAAAACAAAATGAACATTTTATTGCTGCTAAAAAATCACTCCCTGGAAAGTACTTCCATTTTCTAATTGTTCATAAATTTACCGACAGGTGGTTGCACGGTAGGTGTGGAATTGTTATTTTCATTCTATTTTATATGCTTTTTTAACAAGAAAATCTGGAAGGGATGGGTGTCGTATATCATCTGAGGCACCCTAGAAATGTGAGGTGGCCAGACGTAATCTGAGTCTGCTGCATGCACAAGTTTGCCTTGGTCACTTCCCCCTCACTTGGGGACACTCGGACAGTGGTGCCTGGTTAGAATACATTAAGGTGGTGACAGTAAAAACAAATCACTTTCCTATGGGTTACTCTTTTGCCAAAATAATAATAATAATAATAAGATTTGAGATCAGCTTTCACTTCTACTGAAGGATCTGTTGTCACATTTTCCATGACCAGTAACAAAACAAATTTAGTTTCTACATACACTAAAAAGTTGGTATTTGATGATCATCAGTTGTGCTGGACAGCTTACACTTTTCAACTTAATTTATAATGCTGCAGGTACTTTAGACTCTTAAATCTGTGAAGCTAGAAATTATTTCAGGATTATTTAGCTTATCTGTAGCACCTCACATTTTGGTTAGATCATAACGGGCACTTAGTAAATACTTGCAATTTACTGTTCTAGCCAGTATCCGTAATTTATTATCAGGGCTTAATATATCAACTAATAAAACTATCATCTCATAAAAATAATAACGTTATGATTTGCATAAAGGCAACTACAAGCAAATGAGTGCAGCAAAGAGGTTCAAGGGTTTATGAGAACTGAGGAGGTGGAAAGAGAATGAAGAGAATGTATAATTGGCTTCTACCCCGCCCTACCAAACCACTCGGATCAAGGTTATCATTCACACCTAAGGAGCAGGCCTTGATCTGGCTTCTCACCCTTCTGTAGATTTTGAAGATGTTCATGACTTTGTCTTTATAGAAATACGTTTTTTGTTTCTAGGATGTCACATGTTCCACGTGGTCTTGTGCCTCAACTTATTCCTTCTCATTCTCTTCCAAACCTGCCACATACCTGTATTTAATTACCCGAATGATTTTCTTTATATTTAAGACCAGGGCCTTGATACAAGATATTCTCATTTCTTAACCTGGATTCTTCCATTTTTTTAGTTCTTTTTCTTCCTGTGTTACATCCCTTCCAGTCTGTGACCCACATGACTGGCCTAGCGATGTTTTAATGTCGCTCTAAGTTACATGAACAGTGACCATCACAGGAGAACGAATGTGGGCTTTTGCACAGAGCGGTTGAATGAAAAAAAAATGTGCATTTAGAGGGGCCCTTGGGACTTTTGTCAGCTCGTAACATTTCCTCTTCCACCAAATCTGAAGTCAGCCTTGCCCTTGTACTGTCTCCAAATCACCACCATGACTTTCACCTCCCAGACCTCAGCAGTCACCGTGCCTATGGCAGGAATGACTCTGCTCATCTACCAGAGCACATGTCAGATGTCATCTCCTCAGGAAAGCCTTTCTTAACTCTGAGGATTAAGCCCACACCTTTCTTCTGGGTTGCCACATCACGTACTTACACCACTGTAGCAGGACTTACGTGTGTTATAATTCTCTTCTTATTATATATATTGTCTTTTTAAAGTCACGCCATGAGCTGGTCTGATTTTGCAAACAGACACAAAGTCCTTTATCTCCAATATACCCAGCACCTAACACAGAGCTTGTCATGTGTGAGCTCGCAACATGTGTTTGTGTATAAATACTAAAGAAATGCAAATGCCATGCCTAAAAATAGCTTTCATGATTCCTACCTGCTAGGGTGCTTAGGAGGCTTCATAGCACAGAGCGGCTGTAGATGGGCCCTGTTCTCCCTACAGATTACGTGCACTTCCATGGTAACACTCAATGTACTGTAGTTTATTTATATATTTAAATGCTTGCCTTGATTGATTGATTTGAAGTAGTCATCGAGCTCCTCCTATAAGATAGACCCCAGGCCCTAGGCAGCTCCTTTCTTCAAGGGACTCATAATCTTTGGAATAAATACCACAGATGATGCTATTAATAGACAATGCATCCTAGGCACTGTAACAGATGTATGAACAGGTGCCATGAGACTAAAAGAGGAAATGGTCACCCCCACTGAAAGCATTTTATAGAAGGGTTAACAACAGACAGATTCTGCAAGGATAATAAGGAATACATCCAATGGGTGTGGGAGAACAGGCCATGAAGAGGCTGGATAGCACAGCCTGTTCAGGGTACAATAAACTCTGGGTGGCTGGAATGTGTCGGGGATCCCAGGCCAGACAAACAGGCAGAAGGCGGATGCTGTGGGAGTTGAAATGCATAGATAAGGAATTTGGAGACTACAGAAAGGTTCAAGGGGAAAGAGAACAATGATTAATGTGACTAGATGTTGATTTCAAAACTATTTATCTTATTATGAATGCAGATGGGGAATATAGATGATACTGGAAAGGGCTGGTAAAAACTAGAAAATTGGCTTATTTGTAGGAATAGTTCTTTTTCTCAGAAGTAATAATCCACTAAAGGCATGTTGATGTGACCTAAATAAATGACCCGGCCATAAGCAGCAGGGTTGTGTCTAGGGTTTTAATAAATTGGTTTATTGGCCTATAAGAAAAAATGTAAATGAAGCTACCCATCAAGCCCCTAGACTTTGAATTATATTCATAGTCACATTAGTTGTTTTGTTAAAAAAATATTGGTATATTGAACATTTTAAAGGGATATATATATATATATATATATATATATATATATACGCACACACACACACATATATATGTATCTTTTAAAAAACAACCTTTTTATGGTACATTCAAATGATGAAACATCGCACCTGCCAACACTGAAAAGCTATAAATAGAGAATGAAGTAGAAATCAAGAGAGGAAAATAAGCAGATTCGTTATATATGTATTGCAATTAGGAGATTATTTTGGTGTCAGAGTACAGAGAAATGGTTATTGAGTTGCTTTAAAAACTTAGGAACAGATATATATATATATATATATTTATATATATATAAATAATGACCAGAAAAACTATGTACCTTTTGAAAGAATTATTATGGAGTTGATATGAATTATCTCGTAAGTTTAACTTCCTAAACAACTTGATTGAATTCACATAATGGGTAGGTAGAATATACAGTGTCTTTAAGGGGGGAAAATTAAAACTAAATTACTACAGCAATTTTTATAGCAGGAACATTAAGGATGGGTGTTACCTTCAAGGTTCCTAGTCATAACCATTTGTATCTCAGGTACAGAGAACTCTCCCGCATGCTCACAGTCTGTCAGGCTATGAAGATGTGGCTGTGCCTAAGTTGGGATCCCTGGACCCCCAACTTTATACTATGGTAGCAGAGACCAACATGGGAACAAGTTGACTGATCACATGCTGAAGCGCAGTCATGTTCAAGGAAAACATTGTTGTGTTAATAGAACAGAGTGTGGGGGGTCATGGAGGTCCTTACTGAGCTGAGAATCAGATGATAGTGGGTGGGATACCACTGGATAAATCATAGAAACAACATTCACTGCAGGAAGCAGCACACAAAATCTCAGCACTAAGGGCTGCACAAGCCTCCTGGTACAGGCAAAGTACAACACTTGCCCTCAAGGAGCATCCAGTTTAAAGAGGAGTCTCATTCCCTATCTGGGGAGGAGAAATTTGATAAGTATGAGACTGTGTTTTGAAATGAAGCTGGTGTAGGTGGAAATCAGGCTCTTCCACCTGATTGTGAGGAGAGCATTTTAAGGACCTACACATAGAGATTGTGGTGTGGTGAGGTTTATTTGGGAAGAATGTCCCATCTCCATCATCCCTCATGGAAAAAGTCCAACCATGTCCTCAGCAAGGCCAAAGGAAAAGCCAGCAGCCAGAATTTCTGCTTCATATTAAAGCTTAGTCCTTCAGCGACCATGCTGCTGGACCCACAGGGTCACATGCTCCTAGGTGAGAGAGTGTGTGAATGAGCAGGATGAGCACCGGTCACTGGGCAGGAGACAGAGAAACAGAGAGGGCTTTTCTGTTACCCTGGGATGATAACCGGGAGCTATTTCAAAATCAACTTCCCAAGTTTTTGATGGGTCCACCCCTAGCCAATCCATTGCTGCCCAGCATAGACTCACAGGCCTCTTGGTCTAGCATCTCCCTTGTGCCATTTTGGCTTCTACTGTGCATGTGTCTGCTTCCCCCTGCACCCCTCGCCCCCCCAGCACCAGAGTGGGAAGGGAGAGGTATTAATCTCCTTGGAGCTCAATGCTATGGTCCCCTGGAGGGTGAAAAGCTGCAGCTTGCTGATGAAGCAAACACAGGTATGCTCCCCAAGTTTATCAAACTTAATGTCTAATCTCCTTTTCACCCCTTTCTTATTAATGGCTAGCTAACTGCCGATGGGAACAGACCTAGACCTTAAACAATGGATAGTATTTGGAAAGATGATGTTAATTAAGAAAAAGAGAATTAGAGAAAACATATTTTAATCTACATTAGAGACTTTGACCTTAATGAAAGAAAAGAAGGGACCATTCGCAGATTTGCAAGCCAATGAGTGGCTGATGAATGCAGTGGTAGAAGATTAGGCTGCCCCAGATATGCAGAAGAGCTGGGGAGGAGAAGGCAGGAGTCAATAGGGCTCATGGGCTGACATGGAAATGACTATGACCTAAATAATGTGAAGTTGGAAAGAAAGGTGAATAGAGAAGGTGGCAAAGGAGAGAGAAATATAATGTACCTTCCAAAGGGAAAATTATTGAAATAGGAGATCATTTGGATCAGGAGCTTAGATGAATAGTATGGCTGTAATCTTTGGAAACTGAAAAAGAGTTTTGTTTTTTTTTTCAAGTTCTGCTTGCAACATGAGGAAATTTGAGATTGTGTTAACATACAAATTCACTCAGTCTTTATTTTCTGTATGCTGATTCTTTGACATCTGAGGTCTGGCCGACTTTGGAGGGACTGTCCTGTGTAGGGTTAGCCAACTCCTAGATAGTGAACAATTTGCCTGCAGGTAAGGACCCCTTTTGTACGCCAACCAACCAGTCCAGAGCCCATGCCTATGACTACTTTCTTTATCAAATGCTCACCTTTAGGGACCCTCTGCACCAGCCCTCATAGGCTCAGGGCCCGGTACCAGACAAGTAGCACAGTGACCACCTGTCATATCCCATAGAAATTATTCCAGCTTGCCCATCCTGAACCTGCCTTGCCTTGTCTCTTCTATGGAAATCACAATAAAAACTTGTCTACATTTCCCTCTTGTTCTCTCTACCTGATAAATCACCCTAGTTCTTCTCCAGGAAGTTTCTTTGCTCTACACTGATCCCCTGCTTCTAGGGGTCTGTAAGCATAATGAACTTCTTCCGTCAAGATGGTCATATCTTACCATACCTGATCAAAACAAATCCCAAATACCTGATTAAATCAACGTATCACATGGAATTGATAATTCTGGATTTACTGATTAGTCTAACTGTCCAGAGCTTAAAGGTCTGTGAGAATTGTGCACATGTAAATAATTGCCTCTACTTTCCACCTGGACTATACAAGCATGACTCTAAAATATGATCAGCTAATTTATACATAATCTTTAGTGTAGTTTTATCTGCATTAGTGATGTCTTTATTGTTCTTAAGAATGGGGGTAACTCTAAAGATATTTTCAAGAATTAGTAACAAAATGGTGCTTCATAACCACAATTTTTATTACACCAATAAAATCCTCTTTTAAAATGTCAGAAACACCTAAAAATGATTTTTTGCTTTATTTTGCTTTTCCTTAGTTGGCCCCAGGTGCAATATTGAGTTCATTATGCTCCTCAGTTTATGACACTGTCATCTTTGCTCTGCGGAAAGTTGTTCTATTTAAAACAAAATCAAACAATTAAGAAAGCTAGAAAATGTATTGGCTAGAAATATGTCAAGCAGAGGCTTAATATCATTATTCTATAAATAGGTAGCACTAATTGACTTAAGGGAAAAAAAGGTATTGATAGAATACAAAATAAGAATAGATATTTCAAAGAGAAGGCATAATATTTTTAACACAAGCATGTTCACAAAAATAATTAATTCATTTATTATAAAGATATTAGAGGCTTCTTCCTCACTATTTGAAAGTAGAGAAGTTTCTATGAAACCTTTTGGAAGCAGAATGACAGGAAGTGAAGTAGCAATTGCTATTAACCTACATGGAAAAAGTTGGAGCATCCCCAGTCTCCAAAAATAGCTAAACTCATCATACCAAAGAATCAAAGGGTACATATAACCAAAAATAACACTAAAATGTAGTAGAAGCAGGAATGATACAATAAGTATGCAATCTGTATAAATTAGAAATAATGTAGGCACAGTGTAATTTTCCTTATTAAAAAGACTGACTGATTTTTTCCTTAAGTAGAAGATCAGAGAACACCAGGCTTTGTACACCCCTCAGCACACTTAAGCAATAAGACTTGTCATTTTATCCATTAATGCATGCCGCCTAAAAGAGATTACTTTGCTTCTAACAGCAGCACCATAGTAATTTTGGCAGCTTTCAAGATTTTTTTTTTTTCTCTCTCTACACGTAAGTAGTGAATGGTGGGCACAGGTAAGTTCAGTGCATGCACCATGGTTTTATTTTGTTCATCAGGATGCAAATGCCTAATTATGTCCAGTTTCACATGAAGCATGATACCCTGGAAGAACTCTCTTGGTTCTTCTGACACCTTAGGATACATCTTGTTATTGAATACACAAAATCAATGAAGATAAAGTGCAGATGCTCACAGTCACTGTAGTTGAAAGCTACAGGCAGCTCGATGCTGAGATTCTGAGAGCATTTTCCAGGAAAGGGGCTTGGTGAGGCTACTCTCCTGCTCAGTGTATCTGCTGCCTCTACAATGCCTCACTGATAAACAGGTGCTGAATGCCTTTCTGCTTCTCTCCTTTTCCATAAAGGGCAAAACCCCACTTTTCTGTGAGTGCAAACAGATGCTCATGCAGGTCTTTCATAAAAGATGAGTGGCCTAGTATAAGCTTTCAAAATGCTAAACTATATTAGCATTGAGAAAAACACACAACACTCAGTCCTGGGAAAGTTGTGGTGAAAAGGTCATTGTCATGCATTATTGGTGAGATGTAAATTAGCTTAGAAAGCAATTTGCAATATGTAACCAAGGCCTCTGTAATCATTCTTATCCCTGAAACCAGGGATTGCGAGCCTATTCATTTTAACTAAAGAAAAGGCTAAAGATCAAGTATCAATGTATACATATGTTCATTACATTGTTATTCATGATAGTTAAAAAAGGTTATTCTGATTAGTAAAGAAGTGACAGATTATGTATAGACATTGTGCTTCTATGAAACATTTCGTATGAAAATGTGTATATTATAATAGGTATAAAGGGGTGTGTGTGTGTGTGTGTGTGTGTGTGTGTGTGTGTGTTTTCTCATAGTGAGAGAATATATTGCTTGATTCCTACTAGCATAGATAAAAGTAAAGACTGGCAGTACCAATGTGGGTGATGATGTAGAGCAATTGCAACTCTCATGCATTGCTGGTGGAAATACAAAACATACAATGATTTTAAAAGCATCTGACAGTTCTTATAAACTTCAACAGGCACCTCTTCCATGACCAGTGAGTCTACTCATTGATATTTACCCAAGAGAAATAAAAACATATATCCACAAAGAGATTTGTATAAAAATGTTCATAATAGCTTTTATTTCTTATAACAAAAAAAAAGTACTGGAAACAACCAAATACACATTAATTGAGAATGGATAAATGCATTGTGGAATATTCATACAATGAAGCATTATTCAGCAAAACAGAATGAGCAGCCAGCATGCATATAGGACATAGAGAAAATTTGCAGAGACATTATGTTCAGAGAAAGAAGCCAGGTACAGTAGGTTTATATTACATGAGGCCATATATATGGCAATGGAATGGGTAAATCTATCCTTTGGTAATTGAAATCAAAAGAGTGACTGCTAATGGAAGAAAGACAGGAGAAAAACTTGTTAATGGAATATTATTATTTACTTGCTTTAGATGGAGTTACCTGAGTATACACATTTTCTGAAACTCATCAAATTTTACACTTAAGATTTATGGTATGGTAGAGTTTATTAATAAAAAACTCCAGGTTAAATACTTAAAAGTTAAGTGAACAAAATGACCTCAAAAGAAATTATACTGTATATACAGATACACACATATGTACATGCTATATGTGTACATATACATAGATACTTATACCTAGATCTTATACTGTATAAGGGGATGTATATGTATATCCCCTGAGTTTTAGGAATCATGCCCAGAAACTTTAAAACTAGTTTAAAAAATAAAAAGTATTTATATTTGACTCTTTGTATTTTGAAAAATTACTCCATGGCAATAGTGGTATTAAAAAGTTTGTAGGCCTGGCTGGTGGCTCAGTGGATAAGGTGCCGGCCTATAAACACAAAGGTCGCTGGTTCCATTCCCAGCCAGGGCACATAACCAGGTTGCAAGCCAGGTCTTCAGCAAGGCCTCGCCAAAGTCTCTAGCTGAACTCAGGTGAAAAGCAACCATACATTGATGTCTCTCTCCCTCTCTGCCTCTCTTAAAACTCTTAAAAAAGGATTAATAGGATAAAATATATTTTAAACCATGAACAAATAATATCTATAAATACAATAGCACACTGAGACATCTCATTGGCTATTTGTTGGAAGCACAGGTCAAATCAATATCACTTCTTTTTTATTTATTTTTTTCTTTCTACTAACACCCAAGACATGTATGAGATGCTGAGGATCTGTCTGCAGAAGCCACTGAATCATACTTCCATTCAGGTTTAGTTTGGTGACAAAGCACATCACTGCAATGGAACATCTGGCAGTCATGCTCCTCTGGGCTGGGCTGTTGAAATGATTTCCACCCTGCAGGAGCCCTTCTTGGAAACATCCCAGACCAGGAACTCTGGGTCCCCCTGAATGAGCAGGAGAGAGTCAGGGTGAGACTATGCCAAATAGAGATTGAATGGGAAACTTCTCTTCCTGCAGTTCTGCCAGTGGTGGGGGAAGGGTGGGGGCCGGGCGAGATCATAAATCTGTGAAATTGCCATCAGGGCAACACGTGACATTTATATAAAACTTTATGATTTTAAAAGTTCCTTTGCATTCATTAACTTAGTAGACCTTCACAACTCTCTGACATTAGAAGAGCGAGCAGGTCGTACTATCACTGTGTTAAAGATGAGAGCATCGAGATTCAGAAAGGTAAAGTCATCTTTGTAAGGTCAGACGTCTTTTACGAAACAGAGCTGGGGCTTAAACTGAGGTCAGCCTCGCTCCTCGGAGAAATTATTTTCAGTGTTTTTCTCTGTCTCTAGGACAATATAATGTCGCCTCAGAGAAGTCTCTTCCTGAAGGAGTCCATGATGTTCAGCTTGCATGTATCTATTTCTTTCTGTCCCTTTTCTGCTTCCCCACCTGCAGAAAGGCTGGGCAATCACTCTTCTTGTGTGAAGTATATATCTGCTCTGTCATATCCACCCCTCAGTTGTGACTTAGCCAAACTATGCAAATTCCACCGTCTCCACACCTCGGTGAAGTCCTCGCAGTCAGGGAAGCTGTTGCTCGAGGCTGGTCTCCTGCCAAGTGTTCAGATGGGCAGGGAGGAGAATATAAAGAAATGTAACTATTCAGCCTTCCTCACAGAGTGATCGAATACCCAACTAATGATGGTCTCCCGGCGCTGCAAAAACCCGAGGTTGACGAATTCATTCCTAGGGCCCGCAGGACAAGTCAGTCAGTTCATCAGCCACCAGAATTCTGTCTGAGCTGATGCTGAGCTCTGAGCTGGGGTGAGAGAGGGACCCAAAGGAAGGGAGGTGTGTGTCGGCCTCAAAGGTGGTCTTGATCTAATCAGTGAATCTGTGCAAACACCGGAACGAAATGTTTTCCGCTGCAGGAAACAAAACACCCAACTCTTGGTGTCTGAGGAGGGCTGTTGGTAACATCTGTCTTCCCTGCCTGGATTCAGAAGATAGGCAAGGAGAAAACAGAGAGAGGTAAAAATAGCGCCTTTGTTTCTGATGAAAATTGTATAAGTGGGAAATGTGCTTTGTGTCTTGAGGCCAATGAGCATTTTAATATGGAACCTAAATAGTAGATGTCCATGAGCCGGTTCATGGGAACTGCTGGGAAACAGAGCTGGCCGGGCCATACCAGGTTTCTCCCAGGGACAGCGCCAGGCTGCGGTGAAAGCGCCGGCCCCCAAGAGAAAGGAAAGGACTGGTATTTCATGATTTATCTTTCCAAACCATCAGATTGAGATAGTCCTCCTCCCCTGATGGGACAGGGGTGTATGGAAGCCCTGAGAAAGACCAAGAATTTCACCGAAAAGAAACATTGGTAGTGACAAAGAAGCATTTCCACTCTAACACCAACTAAAGGAGATCCCAACAATGAAAGCCTTCCATTACCTCATGAAAGAAGTCAGAGGAGAACAGAAGCCAGGATGCAATGACAGACTGGAAACCCTGCTCTCCCATCATGTCTCAGCGTTTAGCTTGGGTGACAGTGAAACCACGGTGGTAGCATTTGCAGACAAAGTTGGGACACAGCAGTATTTCGGAAAGGAACGAATAGAAGTTTGCTCTCAAGTCTCTTTTTGTAAGAGGCTTACAAAAATAAAATTTTCTCCAGGTGTCCTCCCTCAATCTTTCCCATGGATCCTGCCACTGGCAAATTGATGACCTGCGAATTGATAGCTAGCTGCAAGGGAGGCTCCAAAAATGAGTTTCTGGTACCTGAGCCTCTTTAGAGGATCTTTCAGATCAATCTTGGGCTCTGTCACATGGGAAGAAGGTGGTTGGAAAAGGAGGTGGGGAGTAGGGAAGCAACAGTGCCAACCTTAATTACACATAAAAGTTATAAAAAGAAAATTGGCAAATGTGAAAGGTCACTACATGACAGACTACACATAGAGATCCTAATAATAGATCTTCAAGTTGTCATTGCACTTCTTTACAAAGAAAGAAAGAATGAAAGAAAGAAAGAAAGAAAGAAAAAGAGAGAGAGAGATTAGGAAAGCCAGACTTAAACATTATTGTCATTCCTGGACCTATGATGTGTTGTCACTTGCTTCAAGAGTGGGTGATATATTAGGCACTTTGATAGAATATTAGATCTGGACCTAGATGATTACTTACTTCTGCACCACCATCTGTAAAGATGTCCAAAACAGGTTACAGAGAATTAAATCACTTTTTTTCCCCACTATGACCAGCTTTGTGAGAATTAACTGGGTCTATACACTGAGGACCAGAACACAAAATTCTAACTCAGCTTTACATGTGGGTTAAGGATATACGCTGTTACTGTTATATGAAAGTATCTGCATTGAATCTCCTATTGAAAGATGAGTATTTTTTTTCCTGGATATCCTAGTAGTTTTAAGGTCCTTACAATTGTGTTTGGTGGCCCCATATAATTTTTAACTATAAAAGAGAAACAATGCCCACAGGTACTGTAGCATAGAGAAATCTTTCAGATCAATCTTGGAGTATACAATCATGGTGAACAATTATATAGAGACCTCCTTCCTCTATAAATATCTGTAGACACTATGAAAGTCCATATTCCCTTGTCTAAAACCACGTGATGGCCTTATTTTTTTAAATGTAATAAAATCCCCCGTCACCACAAATGAAACCTTGTATAAATTTGCAAAGCTCTAAGAACACTTTATTTACTATTCACTCTGTCACATCCCTGTTCTTGAGAGGAAAAACAAACCAACAAACAAACAGAAACTTGAGTCAAATGCTGGTAAGGTTCAAGAATGATTGATGACTCATAGAAAAAAAAAATCTTCTTTGAAGCCCAAGATTTAGAAAAAGGGGCTCATTTTTTTTTTCTTCCAGCATATTTTGTGATAAAGCGCTCCTTTCTAAAATGAAGTTTTATTTTAAACAGGAAAACCAAGAATTCATAATGCGTATCTTGCTTAGCCAGGAAATATGACACGAGAAAATTCTGTTGACCAAAATCTAGCTGCCAGGCAGAAGTGCCTAATCTATTTTCTTTCTGAAATCAACTTCAGAAAACGATCTCAGATGTGCTGACATCAAAATTGATTTTATCCAGCAAGCTAATCTTTGCTGTCGACAAGCAGCATTGTTCTTAAAACTCCTAACACTTCTCTTCCCTCTACCCTACTGCCCTTGGAAATCAAAACAAAGGTTGCAACACAATGATGATCGTAAGTCATAACTGAGAACCTCCCGGAACAGAAACAAGCAGCAGGAGGTCAAACTTGAGCGCGAGCTAGCACCTTTCAGACCGCATTCACAAGGAGAGGAAAGAAAGCTGAAATGGTAAATTGACAAAGCTACACGTGGAAAATAGACCCCCGGGTTAGAGGGTGCCCATTGTCTGAAACAATCAAGTGCAAATGAAACCTGTCTTTCATGCACAATTGAGCCTATTCTTCCCCAACTGCCTGATTGTGTATGCAAATGAGTGTTTTTGCGCACCCAGTTACCTGTTTGCTATAGTCATATTCTTAGGATTGATGTAAGTGCTTTTATTATTATTTTTTTTAATAAAATTGTTCGGAATTGTCTGTGGATAAATGATGCTTCAGAAAATTGTTATTTCCCTAAAATCCAAATTTAAACAACCTCTCTAAAAGCTTTCAATGAATAGAGCTGTGTTAGCAGAGTGAAATGGAGAATTAAAGCAATTATCTGGGTGATTCAAGGTAAACATATCACCGTGCAGAAACGTGCCAAGCTCTTCTGGTATTTTAGGTAGAAGTGAGAGCCCAGGTTAGCCAGTGCTCTGGCTCAGCCCTCCTGGTCCTACCACCCCACCAGGGCCTGGACATCCAACGCAGCCTCAGCCTCTTCCTAGCCTACATTCTGGTTTAAACCAAGTGGATCCACTGCCCCCACAGTGACCATTTGTCCAAGCAGCAAATCAGCTTTCCATATTAGGCATCCTGACTTGCATTTCTTCTGGCTGTTCTCAGAAAAAAAAAAAAAATATATATATATATAGCAAATGTGAGGATACACTAAATTAAGGTTACAAAACTGTGAGTGGAAAGGAAAAATCTCTGAATAATTTTCTTGACACTGCATTCAACCCCTTCAGGACCCTTGGTGATAAAGCATGGAAGATTTATTTTAATGTGTAAGACCCGGCTCTGCTCCTCTGGGAGAGATAGAGAAGACACTGGGAACTGGGAGGCTCTGGGATAGTTTATATTTATCAGGTGAAGTGTTGTCTGCTCACTAATAAGCTTCATAAATATTTCTCCTTTCTCCTGAAGAGAACTAAGAAAAAATCCAATTTCGCGGTCTAAAAAATAAAAAAGAAATGAAAATGAACCAACCTTCAAAGATTCTAATACCTTAGTAGAAAAATGTAGCCGAGTTAGGATCTAACCTCTTGACGAGATGATTGATCATGCATGTAATCCCAGCTCAGTCAACATACCACACACTAGCCCCACATCTCAGAGCTCCATAGTTGGCTAGGTCAGGATCATGCTATAGATTCATATATTTCTAATCTTTACAGTGGTTCAACCTAGGAAAGAAGCCATATTTCTTAAAAAACAGATTTGAAGCCCATACCTTCTTGTGACTCTATCTTGGCAAAAATCTCAGCCTACGAGATGTACAAAATAGTCGCTTTAATGACGTGCCTGCTTCCTTTCTCTTTCTGCTTCTGTTCTAATCTGAAGATATAAATTCTTCTTCAGCCTCATTACAGAGAACTCCCCACCTCCATGTTTTGTACCCATTTCTATCCTGCAGTGAGAGAGATGCCAGGAATTGCACACCAGGCTTTCTCTGAGTCAGTATCAAGTCAGCCTTGCTCATGAGGCTGCTCAGAATTTGGAAACCTCGGTGTTTCGGTGGCTACAGTAACTACTCTCAAGTCTCAGTTAAAAAATAATAATAATTAGCTTGTCCTGGCCGGCGTCCATCAGTTGATCAGTTGATCAGTCGGTTGAAGTACTATCAGGTGAACCAGAAGGTTGTGGGTTCATCCCTGGTCGGGCACCTACTGGAGACAACTCATCAACATTTGTCACTCACATTGAAGTGTCTCTCCCTCTCTTAACCTCCCTCTAAAATATATATGTATACCTTTGCCGTAGTGGTCCATAGTCAGTAGATTTGTATCTCTGACGCTGCATTTTATCATTCTAGCTTATTACAACTTCTAGACTGACATCTTAGATTTTGGCTTTTGTTTGGATCTTTGTTTCCAGTATTTTAAGTTCCATCTGTCTTTTTAAGTCTTCTTAAGTGATTTGTTTATTTCTGCCAGCAGTTATTAAGTGCCTTTTATGTCCCCGGCAAGTATTAGGCACCAGCAGTACACAGGACAGACAGATATTGTCTGTGCCTACTTTCACCCTGATGGGTGGGGTACCTATGTTTAGAGCCAGGCTCACTCGGGATCCTTATGTTAGTCATGTCTCACAGTCAGGCCATCATTCGGGCCCTGTCTGGGACAGTCCATAAGGTCACAGGATTTATAACCTGGATTGTGAAATTAGAAAACCTCACTTCATTGGGGCATCTCCTTCAGTCCCGCCCACCTCATTGGACATGACCTTGGAGAATGGCCTGGATTTTGGGTGATAATAATGTGGAATCTTAAAGTGAATGGTGGATTGAAGAAGCATAAACTTCTATATTAATTTTCTTTAGAGGGCACTAAGCAGAGTAATGTAGTTACATATCAGCAGAGACCATTTTTGTTAAGATAGCAAGATAGCGATACAATGCAGAGTGTGGTATGGGATACTCAGTCACTCAGCAAATGTCTCCACTAAGGGGTCTTCCATTGGTCAGGCGTGGACTACACATTTAGGAATGCAAGGAATGCAACTTAAAAAAAATTAAAAAGCCCTGCAGTTGAGTTACTATCAGTGCAATGAGTAAAAGAGGTACATCTAGTCATACTACCACATTCTAAGGCCTACAGAATGTGTGCCTCTAGTGCACCTGGGTACCCTTGGTTATACAAAGCTTCGTAAAATGAGAATATAGGAGCAAGCAAGTTATACATCATATCCTTTTTAAAAATACTGTAGGAATATAAATAACCATGTTGATCTCGTAGTTCAGATATTAACATAGATCTTGCAACTCCTTTTTTTTTAAGGTTTCATTTTATTTATTTGACTTACATCAGTTTACGCAGAAACCTTTGTTCTATTAGTTTACATTTCTTTTTTTTATATATTTTATTGTTGTTGTATTATATCCATCCCCTTTTTGCTCCCCTCCCCACCCACCCATTCCCACCAAAGTCAATCCCACCTGTTGTCCATGTCCATGGTTCCTTTATACTAGGTTCTTGTCTAAGATGCTCCCCTTTCTTGCCTCTGCCTCCCCCCTCCCCCCAACCCCCTTGGTACATTTACACAATGGAATTCTATATAGCAGAAAAAAAGAAGGAACTTGGACTCTTTGCAACAACATGGATGGAACTGGAGAGTATTATGCTTAGTGAAATAAGCCAGTCAGTGAAGGACAAATATCATATGATCTCACCCATTATAGGACAACAATGAACAAAACTAACAACAAGCAAAACAGAAGCAAATATATGAATACAGTGAATAGGCAACTCCTATGTTTAGAACCCTACCTGTAACAGATAATAAAAGTCACCAAGACTGGTAACAGAAAGAGAAGTCATGTTCTGTGGCTTTATGGCAGGAGATAGCTATATACAGGAGTACAAGCTATGGATATTCTTACCTATGTGTACATCACTTTAGTCAGTATGTGGGGTAAAACCATAGCCAACTATCCAATGACTGGAACTGTTCACAGCCTTCTCTCAACACGCATAGTTCATACTCAGTTTTAAAATATGCAAGTTGGGTATGCGGAGGGAAGGTAGAATGATGTGGTGAGCACCACAAAACATTTTTATGAAGCATAGGGAGAATAACTTTGGGTTGGTCAATGCTTTAGGGGAAAAAAATGTGCTAAGTGCTTTCTTTATTTCTAGGCAGCTAGGAGTACAGGAACCACTAGCCATAAACAGACCTACTTCTTCAAGTGTAGCTATTGATTCTTCTTCCCCACATCACTTTGCTTTTATATCACTTGCACATGTGGCTTTTACCTTCCCCAAACTTATTTTATGGTTTTCTAGTAGCTGCTCATCTTCTCATTCCTGAAACATAGACTTCGCCTATGTTTTCTCGCTCTCTCTCTCTCTCTCTCTCTCTCTCTCTCTCTCTCTCTCTAGGTTCTATTCTTTAAACCAATCATTGCTTGGTTTTGTTGTGTTTGCAATAAACTTTATGATGTATTTTGCATGCATTACCTCATTTGATTCTTACACCCATTCTTTGAGGACAACAGGATCATTAGCCCTATTGTACAGATGAACAAAGCAAGACTCAGAAAGATAAGATTCTGCTACTAATAAAATGGCAGAATGAGGACTTGTGCAAGTTCTAATGGATTATGTAACTGTGATCTTTTCCCCTTGTTAAAATGATTCACTAAGAACATGTCAATATCAACTTCCCCAAATCTCTGCAGAAGTTAGTAGTTTCTCTTACTCTTTTAAACTGGTTATATTTGACCTATCTCATTTTCTCTACCTAGCACCACAAACAATAAAAAAGGTGACTTCCTTGAAGCCCCCAAACTGCTACAGTCCCCATTTTTAATTCTTTTTAGAATCTAGCTGTTTTTAAATAAAGTGTATGGGCATTATTCATGTGCAATAAATGTGTCATGTTTTTAATTTGAATTGAACACTTCAGCTAATCAACCCCCTTGGCGATAAAAACTGTCACTCAGTGCAATGGTGCACTTTAGGTGACCATTAAAGTAATCAGATTTAAAACAGTAATAAAAATGTAAATCTCAATATATCACTAAACTTTATAGCTTAGGAAAATGAACGAATACATTTTTTAGCTTTTATATTGAATTTATTGGGGTGACATTGGTTAATAAAGTTATATAGGTTTCAGGTGTACAATTCCTTAATATATCATCTATATGTTGTATGGTGTGTGTGGAACCCCAAGTCAAGTCTCCTTCCATCATCATTTATCCCCCTTAACCCCTCTTCTACCTCCCCTTTCCCTCTGGTAATCAGCATACCCTTGTCTATGAATTTTGGTTTTGTTTTGCTTAATTCTTCCACATTTTGCACCCGGCTCCATGATGTCCCACCCCTCTGACAGCTGTCAGTCTGTTCTTGATCTATGAGTCTATTTCTATTGTTTATTAGTTTATTTTTGTTCATTAGAGCCCACATTTGAATGAAACCACATAGCACTTATTTTTCTTTGACTGGCTTAGTGTAATGTTGTCCAGGTCTATCCATGAAGTAGCAAACAGTAAGATTTGCTTCTTTTTTATAGCCAAGTAGTATTCTATTGGACAAATGAATCTACCACAGCTTTCTTGGTCATTCATCTGCTGATGGACACTTGGGCTGCATCCAAATCTTGATGATTATAAATAGTGCTGCAATGAACATAGGAGTGTATATATTCTTTTAAATTAATATTTTGGCTTTCTTTTGATACATTTCCAGGAGGAATAGCTGGGTCAAAAGACAGTTGTGTTTTTCATTTTTTGAGGTACCTCCATATTACTTCCCACAATGGCTGCACCAACCTGCATTCCCACCAACAGTCCATGAGGGCTCCCTTTCTTTACATCCTCACCAGCACTAGTTGTTTGTTGATTTGTTAGTGGTGGCCATTCTGACAGGTGTAAGGTGGTATCTCATTGGGTCTTAATTTGCATCTCTCTGATGGTTAGTGACATTGAGCATCTTTTCATGTCAATTAGTCATCCGTATGTCTTCTTTGGAGAAGTGTTTATTCAGGTACTTTGCCCATTTTTTAAGTTAGATTGTTTTTAAGTATTGAGTTTTATAAGTTTCCTATATATGTTGAATTTTAACCCCTTATCAGATATATCACTGGCAAATATGTTCTTTTCATTTTGTTGATAGTTTCCTTTGATGTGCTTAAATGTTAAACACAAAACCACAGAAGTCCTAAAAGAAAACATAGGAGTAAAATCTCAGTCATTTCTTGCAGCAATATTTTTTTTTTCTGATGTATCACATCATGCAAGAGAAACAAACAAAAAATATGTCTACATCAAAAGGGGAAAATACTTTCCCTATGACTAATGTCTAATTTATTTCTAGATATAACCTCTTGCTTTTAAATCTCCAATCAAATTTTATTTGGAAAATCCCTGTTTTATTAGTATGTCATTATAAAAGTTTTGCCTTTAACTATGGATCAAAATTTGGGAAAATATTTTTTCTGTAATTAGCCCAGTTAATTAGATACATACATGTAAAGTCCTTACTGTAGGTTTCTTAGAAGTTCAGCATTCTATTTTATTTCATTTTTATCACTTTTTAATTTTTAATTACAGTTGACATACACAGTTATATTAATTTCAGATGTGCACCCCAATGGTTAGACATTACATAACTTACTAGGTGATAATCCTGCTAAATCTCACACCCATCTGACACCATGCATAGTTATTAGAATATTATTGATGTAAAACAATTCAATATTCTAGGGAGCTACGTTTTGTGGCAAAAGAGCAAGGAATATGAGGGAGATAATAAGGCAAATATACAAACATGTATAATAGAAAAACCTATCTGTGCGTAGGACCAAGGAAGGTTAGAAGAGAGAATCTTTCTCCTGCTTCCTAGTATATAATCTGGACCAAGTCCCAGTTCTCTGGGCTTCTATTTTAAAAGATATTAAATGAAGGATATGGCTAAGAACCATTCAGAATGATTTTTTTTTTTTAATTTTAAGGTTCTATTTATTATTTTTAGAGAGAAGGGCAGGGAGGGAGGAAGAAAGAGTGAGAAGCATCAATGTATGGTTGCCTTTTACCTACCTCCAGCTACGGACCTGTCTGGAGACTTGGCTTGCAACCTGGTTATGTGCCCTGACTGGGAATCAAACCAGCAACCTTTGGGTTCACAGGCTGGTGCCAATCCACTGAGCCACACCAGCCAGGGCCAGAATTATTTTAACTAAAAAATAATAAAAGTTTGATGATGACAAAACGTCATCAAGATATTGAAGTTTGTATTGGGAAAAATATGAGCATGTAGGAAGAAGGTGGATGTTCAGAGAAGAGAAAGAAAAGAGAGAGCAAGTCCCGTGAGTAGAAAGACATGAACTTGTCTGAGAGGCATAAGCAGATCAGCTCTGCTGGTAGAAGTTGGGTTCTTTTAAGAGGCATTATGAGGTAAGGAATAGGAAAGCGGCTTGGTGTCATATTCTGGAGGCCTTGAAAGCCTTTTCCCTCCTTGACTCAATCATGAATACAGCCGTGATATTTCTCAGGTCTACTTTAAAGTTAAAGCACGTGGACTTTATTGACTAATGACCTGGTTAGTAGATGGAAAACATGTGCTTAATAACACACTTCACTTCTAAAAATAAGGGAATAAGAATTAAATAAACACATCAGTGCACCAGGGAAGAGATTTCCAGATTCTGCACTTTCTTACCTTCCATCCACGTATAACCACATACCACATGCCACTGAAACTTTCACTAACAGCCACAACTTTGTGTCCCAGAATTCTTTCCTGTCCAGCTAGTCTGCGTGCCATGACAATATTAAATACATCTGTTTTCCAAAGTAATCATGTTACCCTCTTCAGCCCCTTAAAAGGTTAGTCATCTTTACTTTTCAATATTAGCAGATACTCCTAAGATATATTATTAAAGAAACTGGGAGAAACACCCTAAAGCATGAGTGGCAAACACAAAGCTCACAGGCTGTTTTATCCAGTCCGGCACCTTGTTTCTACCTGGCTCATTTAATTGTTGAGGAGTTAACAGTGAAAATGAGTTGGATACCCCTGCTTTAGAGTGTTTCGGGACAATTTTACCAGCTCAGCAGGCAATGTCCCCAAAGGAGTTCTCTTATACGTGAATACATAGGTACATATAGATCAATAAGTTGCTTTGTTTCGTGTGCATGTTTTGGGTTTCTGCAGTGCTAGCAACACCCTGAAAGCGTAGCTGTCTTTGAGGTGTGCTGGAGTTAATCCAGGGTTCAGTGAAGATGCCCTGGTTGAGATTCTCAAACAGTGGACTCTTCCATTTGTAAACGGGAGTGTTTCTCAGGCGTAAACTGGCAAAAGTGTACTGGATGTGCTATTTTCTGAAGGAACAGGGTTAGCACATCTTTTGTTTTTCTTGTTGTTCAAAATAATAGCCAGGTTCTCGGAGGCTCTTCAGGAGGCCTGGATGTGCATAAAGTGGAACATCCCCATGGTGCTGTAAGAAGGGGGTTATTTTTCTCATTTAATATCTGCCTGTCCCGTGTCATTTTAAGTGACCCATTTGGAAATGGGGCAATATCCAGAAATAAGCTTCCAAGGGCTCTGCTTAATCACAGATTTCTTCCAACTGTCTTCTGGATGGCTGTCTTGAGTGAGCTGTGGCTGTTGGTGCCTTGAACCCTGTGAGAAGCCACTTGTGGAATATTTACAGCTCTCCAGGGGCAAGATTCCCTAGACAAGGCACAACAAAGAGTAGGAGACTAGCCCGCAGAATGAACCTCCTACCAAGACCATGCTAGGTGCGCCCTATGCAAACACAAGGCTGTTTTGGCGGTGAATGAGGCACGTCCACCAGCTTTATCACATCTGGATTGCCTGTGGCTACAACCCTAAGCTCTTTCAGGGAACATTCAGGTGTACCTCCTTTGACTTCTGAAGTCTCTGCCTTTGCTGTGACCACTCATTCCCGTGGTGACTCTCTTTATCTAGCTAGCATTTGTCTTTTGTCCTTGCCTGTTACCAACTCCCAGCTTCCACTCCTGGACTCCCAGTTCTGATCAATGCAACCTGATTGAGTTAGCATATTGAGGAAATTCAACATGCTAAATCAGGTCTCAGAATCTGCTATTCACATAAAGCTTGAGAAAGATAAGATCAGGTAGGTTGGCTCAGTTTACAACTATGTTTGGTGCACACAACCGGAAGCTCTATTAATGTAGCCAGCTAATACCAGTTATTTACATCACTGATTTTTACTTAATAAGTGCAGGTTCTTTCTTGAGTACACAACGAATTTATGTTAAGGTTAGTACCCCCAAGATTTTTCAGGAAAAGAAGAGTTTGGGATGTGGGCAGTATATGTTATGTTCTAGATAATTTAGTGTCAAAACTTTCATTCTGAACTGCAGTGTAAATCCTTCCTGACGAAATACAGAAATGAATCCAATTCATTCTTCTTTTTCATGATCACGTGTACAGGCATAGAGGAACTTGCAGGGATTATGCACTTTTTCAAAAATATAAATAAACACATGTCAAGGTCAGAAACTCTAGGCCACAGCTTTTCTGCTTTTGTGAATGGAGACTCTTCATTCCCTGTAAGTAGTATGTCTGCTCTTTCCATTCCAGCCCCCAGACACTCCAGTGACCCCCCAGCCTGGAGGTGCTGGTCTTTTCAGTAAATGGGCCAACAGTAGCACCTGTGGTGTTTGTTCAGCGGTGCCCTTTTGGAGGGCAGCCAAATAGAATGAGTAAGAGAGATTTATGCCCGTTGATTCTCAAAACGATTAGGTTTCCAAATAACATGCTTTGTGCCGTCATCCTCAATTTCTCTTATCTGCCCATCGTGACAAACTACTTATTTAGTGGTTCGAAACTTTTGTGAGAGAAGCCAATTTCCTTGATGGCCCATAGACGCTGAACAGCTTCTTTCTAGGAACTGTTTATGGAAAAGGTTGGCGGTCTGAGGGTGGTGAAGAAAGGTGTCAAAAAGAGGCCACAGATACATCCAGATAAATTGTTTATCACTGCCCTGTGTTTTTTAAGGTTAATTTAATTTAATTTATTATTTTTAGAGAGAGGGAAAGGTGGGGAGAAAGAGTGGGAAAGAAATATCAATGTGTGGTTGCCTCCTGCACACCTCCAACCCTGGGCCCTGCAACCCAGGCATGTGTCCTGACTGGGAATCGAATTGGTGACCCTTTGGCTCCCAGGCTGGTGCTCAATCCACAGAGCCACACCAGCCAGTGCTATGTCCATTCTCTTTGGAGGGTAGAGATCATGTCATATTTCTATGTTTCTTGTTTCTGATGAATAGATATATCAAATTCTTACCCTGGAGACATCTCTTCACTTTTAGCATCCTGCCCCATTATATCCTTAAATATAAGTGACACTGATGAAGCCTGGTGCCACTAAGATCCTTTTCTCCCTTTTTAAGAGTTGTTATGCCTCCCCGCATTGTTATAGTGAGTAAGCCTCAGCCTTGAATTGGGTGACCGACTTACCAGTGTTTGTCCAAGACACTCCGAGTTTTAGCAGAAAAATCCTTCAGCTTGGGACACCCTTCAGCCTTAAGCAGTAGGTCACTGAACCTTGACACATTACTGCTTCCCCAGTTAGATTTCACTATCCTCTCACTTGAATCTGTAGAGCACTTGGTTTTTATCTTATAGTATTGACTTTCCTCCACTTCATGTTGTAGTTCCCCCTTTTCCCTCTACACACTTCTGTTCCACTGAGGGAATTTTTCTTTTGATTAATTCACTATGTGGGATTCAAGTGCCAATAGCATGATTTATCATAAGATAAAAATTCTGTCCTTAAGTAACTTAAAGTCCATTTGGGGAGAGAAGAAAAAAGAAAGAAATAGGCCACATGGTTAGCAGCCATCCATGTGAGAACATTCTGGAAAACGGGCTATAGGGGATTCAGTGGAAGCCATGATTATTTGCAGCTACAGGTTTCACAGGAGACTGTGTAGAGGAGAAGGAATTGGAGCTGACCCAAGATGGAGGAGCCCTCCAGACAAAGAAGACAGCAGAGACTGAACATGCACACATTCTCCTATAATCACTTAATTTTCTCTACGGCTAAATCTAGGGCCCTGATTTATTCAGTTATATTTGTCAAATTAAAAGGAACACATGGCATTGTTAGAAACTGCAACCATCACCATTAAAAATGATCGTAGCTTCCAAGTTGACGCAGGAAAAGCAAATGAGCTGGGTCTTCAAAGAAGCGCACAGGGAGGCCATGAAGTTCTCCTAATTAAAATCAGAACCTAATTTTCAGGTGATTTATTAGCTATGCAGCTGGTATGCAAGTTGATCCAGGGTACCTGGTGGGAGAGCTACAAGAAGAAAGAAGCTCCCTCTCACTGCAACATGGGTCTTTAATGGGGAAATCTCCCCTGACGTCTGGGTGAGATGTGAGAACAAAACCAGAGGGAAGAAAGAAAAGCCATTTCAAATACAAAGTGAAGAAAAACCACTCTAATTTTCTGTCTAAGATGTTTTTCTTTCCAGTGCCTCAAGGAGTTCGAGGTTGAGAGTTTCCTACAGAACAGATCACAAATCAGCAGCCATCCTTTGCATTTGAGGAGTAATTAAACATTTGCACAATGACAATTTTCAAGTGAAATGTCTGACCAGAGTCTCCTTCAGAAATAATGATGTGGTTTCCGTGGCTGCATGAAATGACACAGGTGAAAGGGTGTCTCCACTCTCAATCCTCCGCTTCTGTCCAGCTATCTTAAATGGCAATCACTGCAAATGCTGCAAACACTGCTCCCTCTGGATTTGTATGCCCCAAGTGCTCCTCTGCAGAAAGAGCATGGTGTGAACATCTCATTTTGGCCACAGTTTCAACCATTTACTTGCAGTGTGCTTTCTGATAAACGAGGACATCAGTGAGATGGGATGCAGAGAGTTGCACAGCTGAATGGTCCAACAGACCGAACTTGGACTACCTTGTCTTGGGAGAAGTTGGATTAAAATAAAAATAACTGACAAGTGAGTTACCCCCGGGTATCTGCGCTACAGAAATTTGACTTCTCAGTACTTTTGGCAGAGTTGCCTCAGTGATTTTGAGAGATAGCTAAGAAATTCTCCTTGAGGCTACAACTTTGTTACATTATTTGGGGGATAAGAATATGATTATAAGTGTACCTCAGCTAGTTTATAATTTAGCAGGGTGTCAGAACAAATGTCATTTTTTGAAACTGGGATGTCAAGTGTTTAATTTTCATGCATGTTCATGGTTGCCTGGTTGAATTGTTCATTCAACCTAACATGAATTCACAAGGAGAGAAATGTTTTCTTTTGTGTGATGGTTACTAGAAAAGTAGACAAATGTTCACGAAATGAGAGGAATAAGTCCTGGTATTGACATTTTATTATTTTTTTTTATCTATTCTCATTCACTTGAGGTGGGCTGGATCACCTTCATATACCCATGTTGTGTCAGACACCAAAGATACAGATATGAATCAGTCAGTTTAGGCATTGAGTAGATGACGGAAGGTGGTATGTCAATAAATGCACTGATGATGTAGCATTGACACAGAAGTATGAATGGAGAGGTGACTACTACTGTACGGTGGCACAAAGGAAGGAAAAATGAACTATGTCTGACTCATAAAGAAAGGTTTCCTGGATGAGATGGCATCCAACTTACCCTTTCAAGGAAGAGGAGGTACTGAGCCATTATGATGAAGGGTGGTAGGTGATGGTATGCTAAGCATACAACAGTCTAGGTGAAAGCTTGGAGACCTAAATATGTGTATCCTGGCAGTGATTATGAATTTTTTAATCTGGCTCCAGCATAGGGGATAAGGCTGTAAGCAGAGGAGAAAATGAGTCTATAAATGGTGACCACCACAAGTAGTTGGTGAGGTCTGGTGGAAAAAGGATGACCTTGGAAGTATGAGTTCAAAAGCCACTCTAAGACCTGTGACAAGTCATGAAATCTCTTTGCTTCTTCATTTCTTTAAAAATAAAAAGAAGAAGAAGAAGAAGACATAAGACTGATCTTATGTATGGTGTTACATCACTGGCTTAAATCCCTGGCACAAAGTAGGCAGGTCCTGGATGTTCTCTTCAGCACAGTCCTGTCACATGCCACCCACATGATGGTGTGCAGAATACCAGAAAAGAGCTGATGAGGGATTGAACCAAGGCCATAGCTGTAGTAATGACAAAAACAAAACAAAACAAAAAAATCAGACATGTTAGAGCTCATGGTAAAATGGAAATCTATAATGGAACATGATGAATCAGAGCTGACAGAGTGGTTCTGTAGTGACCAACAGGACTCCCTGGAGGAACTGTGCATGTGTAGTTGAAATGCATAGTCACTGGTGGGTACCAGGAAGCCCACCAAAGGGATCAAAGGGACTGATTTCTGGGCATGCACACTTTGGTATGGAGTTGTTGACTCCCCAGCGGCTCTAGTCCTACTTTATCATCACTGATTATTTTTACTGCAAATCAAATGTGCAAATAGCACCATAATCACTTTTTAGTAACTCTCCTCCACAAGATGCTGGGTAGCCCAGCATTGTCAGCAAAGCAGGGACTAACAGTTTGGAGTCTGGGTTCAACCAGCTGACCTCCTCCCTACTCCCTGGGCTTTACTGAAGCAATTACCACAAAGCTTTACTTAATTAAAGTCAAGAAGATAGGTTGCAGTGCAGGGTTTGAACGGCCTCTAATGCTAGGAGGAAATAAAAGAGTGGTCCCTTATCCCTGGACTGGTCAGAATTATAGAAGAAGACACTTGGCATTATGTCTCTGAGAAGGATGCTGCTCTGGAGATGCAAGGAGATGCCAACTTACTCAAAGTACATGCAGATCCACTATGATGTACAGGGTAAAACAAAGGGAGTGTATTAGAGTGTACGCTTCTGGTCAGGCAGTGTGGTCCACATTTTATACACAATTGATTTCTTTAGCCCTTCAATGAGTCTTTACTTAATCCTGATCATGTCATCCATAGTATTGATTTGCATGAAAGGAATCTTCTCCCCCCTTGTTCCTTTCAAATTAGGTTGTCTTTTCATTATTAATATTTGTAATGTTTTAATTACAGTTGACATACAATGTTATGTTGATTTCAGGTATACAGCATAGTGATTAGACATTTATATAATGTATGAAGTGATCACTCCAATACAAGGTTATTACCTTTATTCCCTACACTGAACTTCACATTCCCCCTATTTTGTAACAACAAACTTGTAGTTCTTAAATTCTTCCCCTTTTTTATCCAACCCTCAACCTGCCCCCTCCCATTTGGAAGCCATGTAAATGTTTTCAGTATCTATTTGTTTGTTTCTATTTGTTTATTTTGGTTTTAGATTCCGCATCTAAGTGCAGTCATATGGCATTTGTCTTTCACTGTCTGGCCTATTTCACTCTCAGTCCATCCATGTTGTTGCAAATAGCAATTTCAACCTTTTTATGGTTGAGTCATGTTTCATTGTATAAAAGCATCATTTCTTTTTTATCCATTCATCTATTGATAGACTCTTAGCCTGCTTCCATATCTGGGCTACTGTAAATAATGATGCGGTGAACGTGCGGATGCATATGTCTTTTTGAATTAGTGTTTTGAGTTTAGTTGGATAAATACTCAGAAGAGTAATCGCTGGGTCCTCCTTTATCTCTTGTTAAATCCTTTGATTTAAAATCTATTTTATTTAGGTATGTGTATTGCTATCTCACCTCTTTGTATTGTTTTGTTTTTATTTTCATAAAATATGTTTCCATCCCTTTACTTTCAGTCTGTGTGTGCCTTTCTATTTGACATATATCCCTTGTCAACAACATATGCAAAGGTCTTGTTTTCTTACCCATTCAGCCACTATGTGATGTGTCTTTTCATTGGAATTTTCAATTTATTTGCATTTAAAGTAATCAGTGACATATTATGTAGTTATTGCCATTTTATTATTCATCTTTCTGATACTTCTTTTTCCTAAACAATCCCTTTCTCCAATGATTGGTGGTATCGAGCATTCTTTCCTGTTTTTTGACAATCTGTATGCCCTCTTTGGAGAAGTGTTTATTCAGGTCCTTTGCCATTTTTAATTGGATTGTTTATATTTTTGAAATTGAATTTTATAAGTTCTTTATAGATTTTGGATATTAACCCATTTTCAGATATATCAGTGAAAATGTTCTTCCATTCAGTAGGTTGTCTTCTTATTTTTTTTTTGGTGGTTTCCTTTGTTATGCCAAAAATTTTAGTTTGATGCAGTCTATTTGTTTATTTTTTACTTTTTGCCCTTGCCTGAGAAGATATATCTGAGAAAAAAATATTGCTGTGAGCAATACCTGAGAATTTACTATGCTTTTTCTAGTTTCTTTATTTTTTTAAATAAATTTGGGTCTAACATTTAAGTATTGTATTTGATCCATTTTGAATTTATTCTTATATCTTCTGCTAGAATGCATAGTTTCATTTTTCTGTACATCTGTCCATTTTTCCCAACACCACCATTTATTAAATAAACTGGCTTTAGCCCATTTCATGTTCTTGCTTCCTCTGTCAAAAATCAATTGATTATAAAGGTGTGGGTTTATTTCTGCCCTCCCAATTCTGTTCAATGATCTATGTGTCTGTTTTTATCCTAATACCATGCTATTTTGATTACTATGACATTATAGTATAGTTTGATATTATGTAGTGTGATTCCTCCAACTTTGCTCTTCTTTCTCAAGATCACTATTGCTATTCAGGGTCTTTTGTGGTTCCATATACCTTTTTAAAATATTTGTTTTAATTCTGTGAAATAGGCCATTGATATCTTAATGGGAATTGTGTTGAATCTATAGGTTTCTTTGGGTAGTCTGTACATTTTAATGATGTTAATTCTTCCTATCCATGAACATGGTATATGCTCCATTTAGTTTTTTTCTTCAATTTCTTTCTTCAATGTCTTACAATTTTCCGAGTACAAGTCTTTTACATCATTGGTTAATTAAAATCACATGAGATATCACCACATCATCAGAATGGCTATCATCAGTACATCAATAAACAATAAATATTGGTTAGGATGATGAGAAAGGGGAACCCTTTTGCACTATTGGTGGGAATGCAGATTAGTGCAGCCATGATGGAAAGCAGTATGGAGTTATGTTTAAAAATTATAAATGGAGCCCTTTCTAGTGTGGCTCGATGGATAGGCACTGGCCTGCTAACCCAAAGACCACTGGTTTGATTCCCCAGTCAGGGCACATAATCAGGTTGCAAGCCAGGTCTCCAGTCAAGTCCATAGCTGGGGGCAGGTGAAATGCAACCATACATTGATGCTTCTCTCTCTTTCTTTTTCCCTCCCTGTCCTTCTCTCTAAAATAATGAATTAAAAAATAATAATTATAAATGGAACTGCCTATGACCCAGTGATTCCCCTTCTAGGAATTTATCTGAAGAAACCTGAAACACTAAGTTGAAAGAATACAAGTGCCCCCATGTTCATTGCAGCATTGTGTACAATAGTGGAACTTAGGAAGTGGCCCGGTATCCATCAGTAGATGAGTGGACAAAACAATTATAGTACATTTACACAATGAAATGCTATTTGGTCATAAAATAGATAAAAATGTTACTCTTTTTGACAGCATGAATGAACATGAAGAATATTATGCTAAGTGAAATACCGTATGATTTCACTCATATGTGGAACCTAATGAACAAATTGAACTAACAACATAGAGACTGTCTTATAGGTAGAGAATAGGTTGACAACTCTGGGTTCTTAGGAGTTGGAGGGATAGCGCAAGAGAGAAAAATAACTCATGGGCAACAGTGTGGTGATTGCAGAGGGGAGGGGTGGGTGGAGTTGGAAGAGGGTATAAGATGAATAAGTGGTAATGAAAAAATACAATAAAAATAAACTATAAACAAAAAGAAGTCCCTTTACCAGGTCTTGTAATACTGATTTTGTGGTGATAAACTCCTTCAGTTTTTGCTTGTCTGCTGAGCTCTCTGTCTGTCCTTTGAATCTACATGACAGCTTTGCTGAGTTGAGTAATCTTGGCTGTAAGTCCTTGATTTTCATCACTTTGAATATTTCATGTCAATCCCTTCTGTCCTACAAAGTTTCTGTTGGGAAATCAGCAGACAGATTTATAGGGACTCCCTTGTAGGTAACTGTTTTCCCTTTGCTTCTTTTAATATTTTCTCTTTGCCTTTAACCTTTGGCATTTTAATTGTGATGTATCTTGGTGTGGGCCTCTTTGAGTGTGTCTTATTTGAGACTCTCTGCATTTCCTGGGCATATATATATATATATATATATATAATTTTCTCACCACACTAGGGAAGTTTTCCACCATTATTTCTTCAAATAGGTTTTCAATTTCTTGCTCTCTCTCTTCTCTTTCTGGTACCCCTGTGATGTGAATGTTCTTATGCTTGATGTCATCCCAGAGGCCTCTTAAACTATCATCATTAATTTTTTTTTTCTATTTGCTCTTTTGATTGGGCAATTTCTGCTTCCTTATCTCCCAAATTACTCATTTGATACCCTGTTTTATTTACTCTACTGTTGATTCATCTAGTGTAGTCTTCATTTTACATTGACCCATCTAATGTATTCTTCATTTTAGTTATTGCATTATCCATTGCTGACTGGTTCTTTTTTTAATCTCCATTTTCACATTACCTATTTTTTTGTTGAAGTACTCACTGTAATCATTAAGCATCCTCATAACCAGTGTTTTAAACTCTGCACCTGGTAGATTTCTTGTCTCCATTTTGTTTAGGTTCTTTTCTGGAGTTTTGTTCTTTTTTTTTTTTTTTTCCTCATTTGGAACACATTTCTTTGTATCCTCATTTTGGTTTCCTCCTTGTATGTATAGCTATGTATCAAGTAGAGCCGCTATGTCTTCTGGCCTTGGCAGAGTGGTCTATGTAGTAGGTATCCTATGGGGCCCAGTGCACAGTCTCCCTTGTTACCTGGGTTCTTCAAGTATTTACACCGTGTGGGTGGTATGTGCCCTCCTGTTGTAGCTGGGCTTTGATTGCTATTAGCATATTAATGGCAGGGATTGACCCTCAAGCTGATTGGTTGTAAGGACTGGCTGTGACTACAGTGGATGAACTGTTGTTTAGGGACAGACATTATGGAGCAGGACTCCCTTTGGCAGGGGTCTGATATCTGCTGATCTGCCTGTTGATCTGCCTGTTGAGTGTGTTTGTGCAAAAGTTTGGTTGGTTGTGATGAGTATTAGAGACAGAACGTTAGGACCCAGAGACCATGTACTTGACCTGATTCATATTTATTTACATGAGTCCTTCCTATTGGTCATGCAGGCAGCTTTTGGCCCTTCAGTAAGGGAAGCTCATTGGGAAACAATCTGACCCCTGAACATTGTGCTTTAGGAAACTAACAATCTAGGGATGAATTATCCCTCATAGCACCCCATAACCTCACAACTCCAGGTCTTCCTGGGCTGGGTGACCCCCCTTCTCAGAAAGCATCCTACTCCCTGCAACATGAAAGAGAGTAAGGGGCTGAATCTACTTTTATGATATTCCAGTCCTAGTTATTGGTTATGTTACAATCTTCAACATAATACTAATAACAATAATAACAGTGCAGTATTAACAATAACTAGCATTTGTTGGGCAGCACTGGTGAACCAGCCCTCTGCTATAATGCTAGTCACTTACTTCATTATTGATGAGAAAGAATTAACAGGGCTGCCAGAGAACAATATCCATCACAAATGTGAAAAGTAATTCTTTTCTCCTAGGTTGCACCCCACTTAGTTCCAGAACTAAAACTTGCTAAATGCAAACCTCTAGGAAGCAGTTTTTTGCCTCCCATCTGTCCAAATTAGTTCTAAAAGTATTAACACAAATAACTGAATAAAAAGGGTAGGGAGGGCACACTCATTCCTTGTCAAGTCCAAGGCATTTTTCCTTAGTTCATTTGCAGCTGTTTCTTTTCATTCCAGTTCTGAACAGATCTCCCTGCGGTTTTCTCCAACTCCTAAGTTCAGGAATATCTAATTGGCTGCTGGATGGAGTCACCATCCATTGTGCCAGAACTGGTAGAAGGGGAAAGTCTCAGAGATTGATCTGATGGTGCTTGCGGGCTGGCTTCAATTTACATAGAGACAGATGGGAGGAATGGTGCAGGGGTGGGAGGCAGGCCTCCTGGGATCAGCCCTTCCAGGAAAACCCTCTGACTGCATGCCTCACCCCACAGCTTACACAGCCAAATCAGCCGGCCATCATCCGTCCAGTGAAAGGAGTTGTTTAGATAAATGCAGGGAAGCAGACAGCAGAGGTCTAAAAAGAGCAAGGTGGAGGTCCAGGAGGTCAGAGCCCGTCTGGGAGGTCTGGGACAGCTGCCATCCTTGGAGCAGGAAGAGTGTCTCCCCAACAGGCAGTTTATAGAGCTGCTAATTGCACATTTCTCTCGATATATATCCGGCTTAAACAGGGCAACTCTGTCCAGAGAGAAACCCAAAGAGCTGCAGATGGATTTAGGAAGGCACAATGGCTCCATAAAAGTGGATGACTAAATAAAGACATTAACTTTTAATGTAAATAGAGCTCAGGCATTTTTATTACCTTATTTCTTGAAGATAGGAGGGGAAATTCCTCTTGCCAATTTGAGTAGCTTCAAAGTGTCCTCGAGACACTTTGGAAAGAGGAAAAGGGACCCAAGTATCAGATAATATCTGCTTATAGGTGCCCAGAGTAACTCAAAAGTTCGTAGAACTGGCAAAGTAGTTTGCTGTTCAAATAGCTGCAAGCCAAACTCGAGTTGAGAGGAAGCCAGCCACTGGTGAACTATGTAGTTGGCTTATTCAACCATTAATTTATTTATTCAAGGCATATTGAGATCTTCCTGTGTGTCAGGTGCTGATTATGCTGTGTAACTGAGAAATGGGCAGGCTGTAGCTGTATCCTAAGGGAGTTTGCGAATTAAATGGAAGGCAGGACACCGGGTTCTGCAGGGCATTGATTGAGGTTGAGGTGTCCAAGGACAATCTCAACACTTTTTGTCACTGAGCTAAATTGTAGCCCCAGCTGAGGGCCAGAGCAGCCAGGAAATCTCAGCCCTACTTGGCTTAAGAGTGGTCATTCTTAAAACTGTGACAGCAAGTCAGCCAGTACCTCAAATGTGTGGCACTATTATGTAGCTTTCCTGGGCATTATCGCAAACCCACAAAATGTCCCTGTGATGGGCATTATTACATTTACTGTCTACAGAGGCTACGTAAACTCCGAGATGCTCAGTAGCTTAACAAAGTCACACAGCTAGTGAGTATCTGAGCTATGATGCTTTGAATTTTCACTTTAAATAACACCCCGCTCCACCATCATTCCAACCTGTCTATATGACAATATGACAAGGTTTTATTGAAATGAATTTTTTATCATTAGGGACTTTCCTTAACGGGCTGAGGATAGAGGCATGAGTCAAACACATTGTATTCATCCACGCTCCCCCTCATTTTGATATTGTGTACCTTAGTTTTCAAATGAATGGTTAGAAACATATGCTACATAAACAATGGAGCACAAACCAATAATCTAGGCACTGGGTGTGCAAAGGTAAACAGTGTACCTTCTACTGGGTTAAATACCACTGGTGAGATCAGTAAGAGAGCGAGCACAATGCATCCCCTCAAAATGCCCTCTTAAATGAATTACCCGTTGCTCAGGTTAGAATGCAAGGCTCTGAGGCATCTGGCTCTGCGGTAGCACATTGGTCTTACATCCTCTCAACGTTTAATATCCTCTGCACATCACTGAAACCAAACTCTTTGTCATATCTGAAAACTCGGTTAATTCCCCCACATTGATATTAATTAAAAAAGGCTGTTATTACTGATTAAATGTAGGAGGCATGGAAGAGGGAGATGACAAAGTTGGTTCTGCATTTTCAAGGCTGAGTGATTTAGAATGTTTTGGTTCCATCAAATAAAACAGGAGTCATGAAGGGGGTGGTTCGGGGGAAAAGGATAAATCTGGTTACAGTATCTTGTTTGAATTGACAATAAAATGTTAGGGAGGGGAAGCAGCCTGGCTTCCATTAGAAAATTGGCCCACAGTTCAGAAGGGCAGCCAGTGCTGGAGTTGGCGATTTGGGAATTTTCCACAAGGAATAGATACTGCAGCTGTAAAGATTTATTATGTGATACAGGAGAAGTGAGTAAAATAAGACCAGAGAGGGCCAGGTTAACTCGTGGGGGAACCCCAAGGGTCTGGGTTGGTTAAGGGTGAACAAATAGGTAAGGAAAGGTGAGGGTAAAACTTGAAGCAAAGTAATTTATTTAACCATTTCTAGAAAAATAAATTCTAAAAAGCAAGAATTTGGTTCCCGAACCAAGACTACTCAATAGGCCATGTTAGGGACCTGTTAAGTTGGGGACTTCCCTTAACTGCTGAGGATGCAGTCATGGATCAAACATACTATATTCAGCGGAGCTCTTAATGGAGCACAAACCAATAATCCACACTGTGTATGCAAAGGGAGACAATGTACCTTCTACTGGGTTATGTACCACTGGTGAGTTCAATAAAAGTGAGCACAAGGCATCACATCATCCAAGAATGATCTGGAGTTGGATCTTAAAGGATAAGAGACAGCTGCTAAATCTGGGGTGTAAGATGTGATTGAGTTAATTAGGAAGCCATGATCCAATTAGAGAGCTAACAAAGTACACATGTGAAACCACCTTCAGACAAATCAGCATGCTGGAATGTGGTGTACTTCATAGGTGTGCATGCAATGAGGGAGAAAAGGAGAGACCAGGTTGTATGCCATGCTGAAGGGTTTAGATTTTATTTATTAGGTGATAGGACACCACTGAAAGGTTTGAAGTTGGGCAGGAACATAGTTCTGTTTGTGATTCATAAAGCTCTCTTTGGCAGATGGAGAATGAACATGAGAAATAGGGAGGCACTGTGGGAATGTGCTACAGTCTTCCAGGCAAGTGGTTGGAATGATTTGGACCAAAGCAATGATAGTGGAGATAAAGAAGAATTTATGGATTCCAGAACTCTAGAAGATGAAAGTGCTTGGATTGGCAATTGCTTGAATGTGAGGGATGACAGCCAGGGGCCGTAGGAGACATGTGCAAGTCCCTTTGGGGTGACTGAGGGATTGCAGCACCAACAACTGAGATGCTAGCACAAAAGAAGGGTTTGGCGTAGAGGAAAAGGTACTAAAATCCATCCTGGGTGTGTTGTATTTGAGATTCCCGATATATGGGTAGAAGTCAGTTGGCCAACATACAAATATACAACTTGACCTTGACCAAGTCTGGGCTGGACCTACAGATGTGGGAAGAAGAGCACCAATTCCCATGCAACGGCCACATGGCAACACCAGAAAGGCAGGTTGTGATGAAAATAGAAGAAAAACTGTCAAAAACGGACTCAACTTTATACAGCTTTTGTAGTGAGGAGAGCATGAAATTACAATGAAGAGAGGATACTAATCCCACAAAGAACAGAGAAATTCTTTTGAAAGAGAACCAAATTGAAAAAAAAAGAGAATAGTTCATGTTTCTTCCAAAATGAAGCTCCCCTCACTTAAGGATCTCATCCCCGTGCAGTGCGTTTAGGGAAAGTGAGCCTGGCTGCTCTTGCATATGAGGCCTGTCCAGGAAGTATCCAGCCATGTACTATGAAAACCAGACATCTATTGAAGAAGATACAAGATGCAAGAAACATTGTACACAGGACGATGACTCCTCAGTCTCCTTCAAAGTAGACACCTTGGGACCTCACACAGCTCTCCCAATCACCATCAGCTGTCCCACTGTAGTTTCCTGAATCTCCTGAATTAATGATCTGAAATGCCTTCCCTTTTGAAGGTGATTTTAGTTTTGGAAAAAAGGCAGAAGTCCCAGAGTGCCAAATCTTGGCTGTAGGTGGGCGAGTCACCTGGGTGATTTGATGTTTTGCCAAAAAACTCTGCATAAGATATGATACACTAACTGCTGTATTGTCATGATCCAGCTGCCCATCACCAGTTGCCCATAGCTGCACTTTCTGAATCATCCAAATAGTTTCCACGGAGGAATGTTCAAGCTTAATGCAAAATCAGATGCAGACTTGTTGCTTCACTCGCTCAGTGATTTTTGAATGTGACAGCCACACAGGACACATGCTCACTCATTGGCATCTACCACCCCACTGATGAGTTTAGTGAAATTATCGTTGTTCACACATGTGCATTCCAGCCCACTCTCCTTGGTTTCTAAGGTTACACTGATGTCCTGCAAACCATCCTCATTATATTAATAATAACTGGGCTTTCTCTGGATATACCCTATAGACCAACGGTGTCTGGTCATGATGCAATTCCTACTATCCTTTTCCTGGTATTTCTGGACTCTGAGGGACACTAAGGCCTTCTTACATTTATTTTCATCATGGACTGGATTTAATTTAGAAGGCACAAAAATGTCTTTATTTAGGTGATGAAGATGAATTCACAAACAACGCAAAACTCTTCACAGGCAACACCAATTTTAATGAAGTTGTGAGGAAGTCCAGGAATGTCTTAAAAAAGAGACCCTGGGGACCCCGTGAAGGATGGGAAGGCCTTGCAGGGCTCTAGTACAGCAAGTGCTGATGGCGATTGTTCAGTATGTCTGAGAAAAGCAAGCTCTGGCTTTCCGGGACTTAGAAACATAATTTTTTTGTAGTAGTAAAATCCTTGTTGATATAACACTTGCTGCATATATTAACCTATAAGACCAAGCTATTTCTAGGATTTTGATGGGGAAGAATTAAATGTCTACCCATGGGAGGGATAGTCTAAAAATCTATAGGTCTGGGGAAAGTTTCTCTCTTTATTTCTTTGGAAAAAAAAAAAAAAAAAAAGAACACGTCTTGTAGGCAAGAATATATGGTATAAATGGTAATTGGTTTTTTGCTGAAGTTCCATGTTCCTCCGCCTCTCTCTCTCCTCCAATATTAATTATCAGGCCTAAAAATAGTCCACTGTGGGCTCCATGTGCCTCTGGGAGGCTTCCGTGGAAATCTGACATCTGTGCAGCGGGCTCTGTGGAGATGGGTGTTTCTGTGAAGTTCTCCTGTTTGTGAATTCAGTCAACACTTGCGCAGGGAACGCTGAAGCGCTGTCTCTCACAATGGCGCTGAGTGGCAGCCTGCGAGAACAGTCTTTCTAAGCAGACAGGCCTCACAGTACCTGGAGGGAATAAGAATGGCATAGAATATTTATGATTAAGAGCATTAATAAAGATAGGAAAATAACATTCTGCAATGTAACTACTATTGCAACCAAAATGCTGTAGCCTTTTGTAGTTTCTCTTTCCATAGGTACCTGTATACAGCTGTACAACACTCCCAACTCACACACACACACACACAACTCATTTGAAGAAAAAAAAATAGAAGGAAACTTAAGAAACAGAAATATTACCGAGTTGTTTGTACCCATGAAAATATTAGTGAGTTGTCAATTCAGGTATTGCTAGATGGTGTTTGTGGACCAACGCATCTCTGCTAGCATTGGAGACTTGTGGATCTACAATCAGCCTTCTTCTTAAATGGACAACTATCAGAACTAGGCAGGTTACCCTACTCTGTAGCATTTAATTGCTTCAGACTCTTTTTTTCAGTTCCCTTTTTGGAATGTGTGGCAATTTTGATGGAAGTGGAAGGCAGGGTGAAAGAGGGAGGGGTAACTCTGTCCCATGGCTATCATGGTCATATTCCTACTCAAGACGCATTGTGACAAATGGATGAATTCCTCTGGAGAGCTAGAGTGATTAGTTTAAAAACAGGGCACTCCTTGAGAATCAGACATATGGTTGTGCCACTATGGGGACAGCCTTGTTAAGATGTCTTAGGCAGGGTTACCAAGCGAGGAGCCACATAGCAGGTGTGGGTGAGAGCGGCACAGGGAGCTCTAGGAGGCAGGAGGAGTGAGAGGTGCCATCAAAGGGAGGGCAGAGGTCTGAGCAGAAAGGACTAGTGTGTAACTGTACACAGTTGTTGGGATTACAGATTATTATTATGATGATTTTATGGGTGTGTTTTCCTTTTAACCCCAAGTAGCCATTTCACAGTCATCTTTTTTGATTGATTTTTCTGGATATTATTTAGTTCCCTCATCTTCTTTTCCTATGTGTATGCATTATATCCTGACATTTGAAAAACAATTTTGGACAGAATGGTTTAGGAAAAATACATCAGAGCCAAGCTGGTGCCCTCTGGACCTTTACACACACTTATTTAAATCCGACTATAGGAAGTCTTTGATTGAGTGTACGTTATACTTTATTTTGGAGAGCTCTATAAAACCTCATGTGAAGATAAGAAGTGATTACTTAGTTATGTAAGTTTGAAAACCATAGATTGAGATCACCCACGAGCGTAGCTCAGAATAACCTAAAGGTTCACCTAAAGAGGATGTTTATACCATGGCTCAGTAATGCTAGGGATAATCTGCGGCAGATAAACAGGGTGAAATATGCTCTGGCCAGTGGGACTCAGGTAGCTGGAGCATCTTCCCACAGCCAAAGGGCTGTGATTCAGCTCCTGGGCAGGGTACATACCTAGGTTGTGCTTTGATCCTAGGTTGGGACTCAAGATCCTGGCTGGGTCAGGGCACTTGCAATCCTGGTTATGGGTGTGTACAGAAGGCAACCAATCAATAAATACCACTCTGTTACACTGTTTCTCTCTCCCTAACTATCTCTCTAAAAAGCAATGAAAAGTGTCCTGGGGTAAAGATAAAAGCACACAACAACAAAAAATAATGGATGAAATAGATCAATTTGCTGTAATACAGCATCGATATAATAATATGTTTTTATTGTTTTTAAAAGACAAGTGGCAAAAAACATATTTATGTTATAATTCCATTTGTGTAAAAACACATATACCCAAGACTGTAGACTCCTTTACGTACCTATGGGTGTAAGTACCTGATGGCTTCTTTCAAGTTGACATGTTCATAATGGGATAAGTGGAACCCACCAAACATGGCCAGAGACAGTAAAACACAGAATGTCATTTTGTGTTTTGTCTGTTTGTTTTTTTTGTTTTGCATTTTCTGGGTCAGGGTGCTTTGGTTTGTACTTGACTCAGGTTTTTATCAACTAACTAGCAATAAAATCTATCACAGAACTAGTGAAGTCCTTTCCTTAAAACCCAGTTTTGAGCTAAAGGAGAGAAAACAACCTCAAAAGTATAAGCCAACTTACAGTAAAGAAAATCTTTTAAAAGGTTGGCTTCATGCCCTGGCTGGTGGCACAGTGGATTGGCACTGGTCTGCAAACCCAAAGGTCGCTGGTTTGATTCCCAGCCAGGGCACATAACCAGGTTGCAAGCCAGGTCTCCAGCCAGGTCCATAGCTGGAGGCAGGTGAAAGGCAACCATACATTGATGTTTCTCTCCCTCTCTGCCTTCGTCCCTTACCCTCTCTCTAAAAATAATAAATAAAATCTTTAAAAAAAATAAAAGGTTGGTTTCGGTATAAAAAGACACATAAACTAGAAAACGCACACAACTATTGACCGGATTATGAAAGAAAGAATATTAAGTGACTCAAATTTCAATTTATAAAGGATGATCAATCAGGGAGATATTTTTATATTAAATTCAGAAGCAGACCATTCTCATTGTACTCTTTCCCAAGGCTTCTCTAAGAAACAAATTATAGCGCAAATGTATTTTTTGGCACACCAAACATTATGTACCAACTTATTCTTGATTAATATTACAATGTGTTGATGAAATTTTCTAAGCACTGCTCAGAGCTAGAATGAAAGGAAGTTTTTTTTTCTTTTTAATAAAATGTTAATACTTGTTTTATGGTGACTATTTTTTGCATATTCAATTTCAGGTAGATAGAAAGGGTGTACTGAAGAATTATTTTAATAGAAAAATTGAGCTTCTACAAGTCCCTGGTGTCTTTTAAAAAATTTTAATTCTATCTAAACAAACATATTGAGAATCTATGTCTTAGGAGCATCCATGTTCTAGAATGCAGTGCTAATGCTGTTCTAGACATTGTTCTGGTTGATTGTTCTGGTTGGTGAAAAGAGCACACGCTGAAAATTATGGTAAAAGAGGCCGGCACGCAGAGAGGTGCAGGGCGATGAAAGCTAGACTGTGTGCTCCATGTAGGTAGAGATTGCCCGATTTCATTCTTATATCTCCAAGCCTGTAGCATGCTTGCTGCCCAATAGTGTGCATATGTTTAACAGGTATCTGTTGCACAGATAATGAAAGAAAACATGAATTCAGGGAGACTTGTTGGAGCAAACTTAATGGAAGTTATGGCCTTTAAGCTTGCTCTTAAAAAATGAGAGATGCCTTTTTTTATGCCTGGCTGGTGGCACAGTGCGTAAGGGGCCGGCCCGGGAACCTAAAGGTTGCTGGTTCAATTCCCAGTCAGGGCACATAACCAGGTTGCAAGCCAGGTCTCCAACCAGGTCCCCAGCCAGGTCCGTAGCTGGAGGCATACATTGATGTCTCTCTCCTTCTCTGCCGCTCTCCCTTCCACTCCCTCTAAAAATAATAAATGAAATCTTTAAAAAAAGAAAAAAAGAAAAGAAAGAAAAAAAAAGAGAGAGAAATGAGTCAAGTGGTAAAGAAACAAGATACTCCAGGTAGAGACTTCGGTAAATTAAAAATACTCATGCCAAATGTATGAAATAAAATAATTGCACAGCCTATATAATTTTATTAACAAGCATCACCCCAATAAAGTTAATATACATTTTAAAAATGGAATAAAATAGAAGGAATTTAAAATAAACAAGAAAATTATACAGTATTAAAATGCACATCTTGGGTTGGTCAAAATGTTTGTTTTTTTTGTAAGATGGCTCTACTAGCACTTTGTGGTCTTTAATTTCATCTGAAATTTTGTTAGATTGTTTGGTGACAGCTGTCATATCAGTGTGCATTAAAAAAAAAAAGAAAAAACCCTCAAAATTGATGATTTTTTGCGTATCCATTTTAATATTGAAGATGGAAGACAATGCACAACATTTTTGGCATATTACATTTTTCTTATTTCAAGAAAGGTGAAAACACAACTGAAATGCAAGAAAAGATGTGTGCAATGTATGGAGAAGGTGCTGTGACTGATCAAACATATCAAAAAGTGGCTTGCACAGTTTCATGTTAGAGATTTTTCAGCGGAGAATGGTTCCCAGTCAGGTAGACCAGTTGCAGTTCATAACAATCAAATTGAGACATTAATTGAGAACACTCCGCATTCTACCATGAGGGAGATAGCCGACATCCTCAAACTATTTTTGGCCAACCCAATATTTAACATGTTGAATAAAACACACATATGGGTACCCATAAAGCATAGTTATGTTTTCTTTGTTTCATCATTGTGTGCTTTATTCAGATAGGCTTTCTGTATTCTATCTGGGTAAACTCAGACACTCTGCAGCAGTGAAGCCATGCCTCCATAACAATTGATGGAGGCCAAGCCTTAGTTGACATGCTCTCTGTTAGCAGCATTTACTTTCTTTATTGTCACTGAGGTCTATGTAAATCTCCAGCTTTTCAGGCCTCACCATTAATCATTTATTTCAATAGTCACCATCAATACTCATCACAAAACCTTTGAGGAGCTCAAAGGCCTGCTTGAAATGGGATCTTTTCTTTTCTTTGTCTTGGCTCTGATAAAGTTTGGAGCTATTCTGAAGTTGGTTAGCAGGAAGAAATCAAGAATAAGAGGCCAGTAGGAGCCCTTGAATCATCACGGGGGCAAATAGATGTATATGAGCCATATCTTGAAAGCTCTTAGAGACGGGTTAAATATAGTTTCTCCTAACTGCCTTGATGTTATCCTCTTTTATTTGAGCTTTATTCATATTCAACAATGGGAAAATGTGCCTCTGTTATTAAATATCTTTGCATATGGCATGTTATGAAAAGAAATAGTAATAAGTCCAAATCAAGCTGTTTTAAAGCTAGGGTGGCTGGGAAATGTTGCTAGAAGAATAGAAGGAATAATAGGTTAGACTTCACAGACTAAATGGCATATGGTTTCTTTCTCTTTTTTTGATTTTGTGTATTATCTAACACTTTGAGTAGATTCTTCTTCTGTTCTGTACTTAGCCAAAAGGATGGAGCATCAATAAATACTAAATGCTGTCTACACAAATTCTATATCACAGTGAAGCAGAGGAATCATGGAAGGGATGTGACACCACACTTGGAAGTTCAAATGGTACAAGGGGGTTTGCTGGAGACCAGTGTGAGCAAAGGTACAATCTGTATCACTGCCACCTGGATTCTATTGAAGCAATGTGGTCCCTTTATGGTGCAGCTATTTCCACGGGAAACTGATGCCTACGGACTCATCCTGTTACACTTTTGAAACCAAGCACCATTTCTACAACATTCAGAAAAGACATATAGGGAATTTGGGATTTCAAAGTGAAGGTGATATCACTAGCCATCAGAGAGATGCAAATTAAAACCACAATGAGATACCACCTCACACCAGGTCAGAATGACCATCATTAACAAATCAACAAACAACTAGCTGGCAAGGATGTGGGGAAAAGGGAACCCTGGTGCACTGCTGGTGGGAATGCAGACTGGTGCAGCCACTGCGGAAAACAGTGTGGAGTTTCCTCAAAAAACTAAAAATGGCCAGCCTGTGAACCCAAAGGTCGCTGGTTCAATTCTCCACCCAGGGCACATAACAAGGCTGCAAGCCAGGTCTCCAGCCAGATCCATGGCTGGAGGCAGGTGAAAGGTAACCATACATTGATGTTTCTTTCCCTCTCTGCCTCTCTCCCTTCCTCTTTCTCTGGAAATAATAAATAAAATATTTTTAAAAATTTAAAATAAATTAAATTAAAATTTTTTAAAAAACTAAAAATGGAACTTCCTTTTGATCTAGTGCTTCTACTGCTGGAATTATACCCAAAGAACCCTAAAATACCAGTTCAAAAGAACCTATGTACCCCTATGTTCATAGCAGCACTATTTACAATAGCGAAATGTTGGAAGTAGCCTAAGTGCCCATCAATGGATGACTGGATCAAAAAACTGTGGTACATTTATACAATGGAATACTACGCAGCAGAAAGAAAGAAGAAACTTCTACTTTTTACAATAGCATGGATGGAACTGGAGAGTATTATGCTTAGTAAAAGAAGCCTAGTGGTGAAAGATAAATACCAAATGATCTCACCTAATACAGACATCTAATGAGCAAAACAAACAAATAAGCAAAATAGAACCAGAGGCATGGAAACAAGGAAAGACTGAAAGTGCCACAGGGTAGTGGGGAAAGAAGGGGAAGAATTTATTCAAAGAACTAGTATAAATGACTCAAGGGGATTGTCAGTAGGGTGGGATTTATTGTGGGAGCAGGGGTCCTGGGCAGGGCAGGGGAGAGCCGTGGGGTAAAAATGGGACAAATGTAATAGAAAAACAAAAAAAATAAATAAAGAAAAAAGAAAACAACCCAAAATAATAAACAGGTAAAACATTCAAAAGAAGAAGAAGAAGATCATTTATCTAAGAGTAGTGGCCCTGTTCAGTCTAGGTGACATGTCTGCTAATCACAGAAGCAAGGATCCTTCTTCCTCACTTCCTACATATGTTGTCCCACAGTGTGGTTCACACATCTCTCCAGAAGCCAAAGACAACATACACACACACACACACACACACACACACACACACACACAGTCCTTGGAGATGGTGCTCTGACCCTTCAGGACTGTTAAACAGATAAAAATTTACTCTGTTTCTTTCTCATTTCTTCTCTTTCTAGATCACTTTCTTGCTGGTCCCAGCACAAAAGTTAAGAGATATTTTGCTTTCATAGAGTAAGTGTTGTCTAAGAACAAACTTGTAAAGCAGAACTCAAACTGGTAGTTTCTGTTAAAGAAGAAACAGAAGAAAGGAGGAGACATAAAAAATAAAGATATAGATGGAGGCAAGTGTATATCTATTCAAAACTTTCATGTCTCTTAGGCATTTTGGCAATTGATATGTTGTCCAAGTTTAACAATAATAATAGCAATTACACAATAAGATGCCCTGTGATAAGCACTTGTACCTTTTTTCATTTAATATTTGCAAGACTTGGTGGACGTAATATTATTCCACTGATGTTACGTACATGAAAATCCAGTCTTAGGGAGGTTGCTCATTGTCACACAGCCAAGTGGTTGCTGAATCTCAGGACTACAGCCAGAATTAGCAGATTCCAAAGCCATTTCTCTTTCCTCTCATAATGCACCACCTATTCGTTGAAATTGTTGCCAGGTACAATAGAGGGCAGGTGAGGAAAAAGCAGTATTTGATGCACAGCCAAATCCACGGAAACTTGGGCTCTTAGCTGGTCCAACGTTTGCCATTCCTTGGGAGACAGCCTAAGCCCAGGGCAGGCCTAGCCCCTGCAAGCCAGCCAGCTCCCCAACTCTGCAGTTGCTTCCTCTGCTGTGTCCTCGGGCTGCCCACAGCCTCCCCAGCCTAGGTGCTACTGCTGATTTCCTCCCACACCTTTCAATGCCATGGAAGAAGATTTACATTTTATTCTGGATGTGCAGGTCCTAATTCAATGCGACACAGAGAGGCCTGTGGGGTCTCTGCAGTCAGCTCATGCTCCCCCAAATGTCTTTGCTGGAGCTGCTTGTCTGTAGGCAGCTTGCAGCACTGAAATTGGGTTTCAGCATCTTCAGAGTTTTCATTAAGGGAAACCTGCAATTCAGCAAAAAAAAAAAAAAAAAAAAAAAAAAAAAAGCATTTAAAAGGAAGGGGGTGTGTGCTACCGACAGGTGCTAGAGAGAACCATCTGCTTGTTAATAACTTGCCCCCAGGTTTTCATGTGGCAGGATGGGGACACGCTTATTATGGGATGCTGAGCTTCATGCCATTTCACTACAATTTTTTTGTAGAGGTATTTTTACTTGCACCACGTGCGATATTTTTTAATTTACTTTGGCAAACTCTCCTCTCCCTGGATCATGTTCTCAATATATTTTCCTCCTTCCTCCCCCTCTTCCTCCTCCAGTTTCCTGATGCAGCTCCTCTTCCTCACCCTGCTACAGTGAGGAAGCACAAGGCCCAGGTAGAAGCCCTCAATTCACTTAGAATCAAAAATCTGATTATACAGGTTGAAAGTGGTATATATTCTGATGCAGGTCAAAATGTATCCCAAAGACTTCAAGGGGACTTTTTTCAAATTTGATTGAATTGCGGATTATACATACAGTCCTAGAAATACGGCAGCTGCTATGAACTAGATGGTGGGAAACCTGAAGCCAGATGCATCACAGGTAGTCCTAGCTCATGATTATCTAGCAGTGGGACTTAGCTTTATCTTTAAAATGAATGCATTGGATGGAGCTGATTAATTCATTGATTAATTTATTCAACAAATAGGTATGCTCCGCCCTCTGAGAGTGGCATAACTTGCTGGGTCACAGCTGATACAGGTCAAGGGCATGGGTCCCGTTCTCAAGGATTTCACTCACTACAGAAAGAAGCAGGCTATTGTAAAGATGACGGGTTAATTGTGATTGCAATGTGTGCAAAGAACACAGGGCAGCGTGGTTCAAAATTTCCTAGAGCTCTTCTTTTCCTGCGTTGGGGCTTGCTGTAATGGGATTTGTGCAGCGACAGCAGGGTGGCAGAACCCCTCTTTGGCATCTTTGATAATACCGAGACAATTGTGACAAAGCAGTTCTTTTTATTTTTTATTTTTATTTTTTAAAAGATTTTATTTATTATTTTTAGAGAGAGGGGGAGGAAGAGAGGCAGAGAGGGAGAGAAACATCAATGTATGGTTGCCTTTCACCTGCCTCCAGCTACAGAGCTGGCTGGAGACCTGGCTTGCAACCTGATTATGTGCCCTGGCTGGGAATCGAACCAGCAACCTTTGGGTTTGCAGGCTGGCACCTTATCCACTATGCCACCAGCCAGGGCTTAAAGCAGTTCTTTTTAAATGACACTGTTACTTGATTTTTGAAAGTGCTTCCTTAGAGAATGTGTTGATGTGCATCTGAAATGAAGGTTCATTCATGAAGATCAGACTGTGCATTATTTTCTTTAGGCTTCCCCAGCTTAGACTTTCACTCCTTTTCTTATTTATTTATTTATTTATAAAGGTTTTATTTATTATTTTTAGAGAGAGGGGAAGGGAGAAAGGCAAAGAGGGAGAGAGACATCAATGTATGGTCGCCTTTCACCTGCCTCCAGCTATGGACCTGGCTGGAGGCCTGGCTTGCAACCTGGTTATGTGCCCTGGCTGGGAATCGAACCAGAGACCTTTGGGTTTGCAGGCCAGTGCCTCATCCACTGTGCCACCAGCCAGGGTTCACTCCTTTTCTGCACTTGATGATATAATTTGATATTCACACATGACCATTATTGAAATCAGACTTTGGAAGCTCACACATTATCCTTAGTCCTAACTGTATGGTATCTATTGCATATCATGTGTATGTTAGAGTTCATGGAAAATAAAATGATGCAAATGAATTGAAAAATATTTCCTTTTGAATTGAAACTTTACAAATGCAAAAATTCATATAAAGCTATTTTCAATCCATATAAATGGATGATTTTTAAATTATAATATATATCTCAATATATATTTTTAAATGTACAAATTACATGACCCAATGATCTCATTACCCTATTGTATTTTTTTCTCAACTTTTTCTCTTAGGCAGATATATTTAGATAATTTTAGTAAATAATGATATCAGGACAGTTGCAAAATTGCCATGTTTGTCTTACCAAGGGATGATATTACAGCAATTTATTTTACATATCAGTAAGTGAAAAACAATATTATTTAAGGTTCATTTATTTGAGTACTTATGGCCTGTGCACTGTCTCTTTTAATATGTCTTTTCATATCAGATGTAAACAATGTTAAATCCTAGCTAAGTATGCATGTACATAATGCATCATTTGGATATTCACCAGCTTTTTAGACTTATAGGTGGAAGAATCATGGTTAGGAACACAGATAGAAGATGTTTATACTTGCTTTCCCCTTACTGATTGGTGTGGAATTAATAAAACAGACCAGTGGAGCAACATACAACTTTCTTCATTATGAGTATGACAAAATGGGATGAGCCAATATATGCCACACTTGCACACTCATCAGTATCGGCAAATTCTCTTAAAATGTTAACTATTATGATCATACGTTTTTCATGAACGTAATAAAGCTTTCTTCCTCCTAGAATTGATTTTTCATCATTCCAGAACAAGCAATATTAATAAATTATTTCAATCATTAAATCATTAAATTATTCTTTGTTAAGCTAACCCTAGGGGTCATCAGATTCTCTTCTCCAAGCCCCAGTCCCAATACCTAATCAATCATTGGACCTGTTGGCTGTACCTCTAAACTTTAGCTGAAATCCTACCACTTTGATTCCATGTCTGCTCTTACAATTATCTTTCCCTTGTCCCACTCACACAGTCTCTGGCCAGCCAGTCCCCACAGTTATCCATTCCCAGCTCTGCAAGCAGATCTTTGCTTTAAATATAAACCAGGCTGTACCACCTCACAGCAACAAGCCTTGAGTGTGGTCTCATTGCATTTGAAATCAAATGCCAACTCCCTGCCGTGGTCTATAAGACACTGCAAGGCATGCCCCTGCAGACTCCGCCACTCCATCTTCTTCTCTCCTACACTATTACTTCTCACAGCCATATGGTGTTCTTGCTGGTCCTGGCACCCACCAAGACTTTTCCCTCTGCAGGGCCATTGAACTTGCTCTTCACTCTGCCTGGGCTGCACTGCTACCCTTCCCATGGGCTCCTGTCCTGCCTACATAGATCCCATTCTAGAGATGTGTTCTGATTCTCCCTAGGACCCTAGGCTTTGGATACACCATACTTAATTGGCCCATTTCTAACTAAAATGATTGTCATTCTGTGCATTTCTTGATGGACTCCTTGGTTTATCTCCCATTCTTTAGAACCCCCACAAACCAGTTACCTCCACAAAGGGAAAGATTATATGTTTTATTTATCCCTGTGTACCTGGCACCCACAATAGAGCAGGCCATCAATAACAATTAGATACAGAAATGAGCCAAAATTTTATGGGCTTACCATATATCAGGCACATCACAACTCCTAGGTCTTGAGCCAAGAGGTCTGTCATAAAGCATTTGAGATTTTGTTCAGCCTTTCCTTGTTCTTTGAACCTTCTGGACCATTCTTTTGCTTAGAGAACCACAAAGTGACTGCAGGTGGTTGTATGTTGGGGAGGGAGCTCTGGTCTAAGAATCCAGGCTGTGTTAGAATGTTTCAGCAAGTCACACCAAGACCATGGGATAGGAAACTGAGATGACACGCTGGGACAGCACTGCAGCTCTCACACTGAGGACACCTCTTGCATACATACACAGGTCACTCAGAGTCTCCAGTGAGGTCCAGGCCCAGGGCAATGATAAGTATTTCAGCAGTGTAGCCTCCAGCCCTTTATGTCTCTGCTGTTATGAGTAACTTGAATCCCCACACTACTTCATCTTCTCTCCAGATGCAATCAAGGCCCCTGCTCCTATCCCATAGCCCCCTGACTGTCACCTCCCTTCTCTGGTCCCCATGGTGCAGCAACATGATGTCTCATCTCTCAGGGTGTTTCCACATAAGTGCTATGGTGCCCCCAAAATTCATACACTATTAAAAGCAGCTCATGGCTCCCCCCACATCAGGAAACCACCCCTTACTTAGACAAAGCGTAGCGTGAGTCTTGGCTCCTGGTTTGACTTGATAAGTTGATTTGGCTCCTCCTACAGCTTTCAACTCCGCTTAGGTAACGCACATATTCTGTATTTCTACTCTCTCAATTTTTTACTATTAAGGCCACTTTCCTGGAGACAGAATCTGTATATTTTTTTTAAGTGTTCATCTCCTCTCGCTGTCTGCTCCCACCTGAGCCTATCACATTTGATCGCTGTGACACAGGGTTCCTCTGAATGGTTTTATCCTGCGCTGCAGAACACCAATCTGTTCGCCCATCTATCTTCCTTCCTATCTTTATATACACACCAGCACATAAATGCCTCTGGTGGAATGCACCTGCGAGAACATTTCTCGGAAACGCAGAAGCCACGTTTTCTTTTATTTTTGCAATGATGTAGAAAAGAGTACTTAGTAGCCTTGGAGCATCTTAGATATTTAAAGTAACTCATTCTCACAGATACCCACAGAAACTTGACCCTCACTGTTCCCATTTTGAATGCGAGGAGACTGAGACCAATAGTGATGAGCTGTCTTTTGCAAGACTGCAAGGAAGTCCTTTCAGGGATCATTTCTACAGTCTGTTCCAGTGGAGAATTAAAATTCAGAGCAGCATGCTCCCAAATCCTGTGATTAGGTCATCAGACCAGGAGGCCATGTATCAAACCTCTTTCAGAACTTGGAGAATCAGGTGCTTAATATTGCTAAAGCAAGTTTATGAAAAGGTCAAACAGAAAAGGCACAAAGTGCAGGTCCCCGTTCGCTCTACACATAATGAAGCAGATTCCTCTGTGTTTAATTTAAGAATCACTCGGTCTATGAAATACATTTCTCAAGAGAGAGAAAGCGAGAAAGATGACTTCGTGCCTGGAGTCCTACCCGTTGGGATTAAGAACACCTGCATTTCTCCAAGGTCCTCATCTCCCGCCACTCCCCCGGCTTCACAAAGACACCCCTTTAAATTGCTGTGGAAATGATTATGGAACCGCAGACAGGAGATTACAGGACCTGGGCTCAGGGATAACCAGCTGAAAGAGATGGATTTCTACCCAACAACCATCTCGCTTTGTGCAAATCTGAATAGGAGAGAAGAGGGAAGGGAGGAGAAATACAGGCAGCTGTGATCTGAGGGAAATTGGTTTTAAATAGGTTGTTCTTTAAAAGGGTGCTGGGAAATAGTGGCTCTTCCCAAGAATTACGGAAAGCATCGAGATAATTACCTTCGCCTTATAAACTTTCTAAAAATCTTTTTAAAAACTGTGTTTAGAGTTCAGCAAGCTGTCAGATAAATTACCAAGGAAACCAGGGTCTCTGGGAGCCTCCCCCAAAGGAAGGGGCATCCCACAAGCAAAATGCACAAAGGAACACACACTCTGGGGCAACGACCACACCGTGACCTGGATCGTGGTTCAAGTGCCCCATTGTTGGTGCCTGGTCACGCATGCAAAGAAAGCAGAAGTCATGCAGCTACGTTCAGGCTCTTTTTTTTTTTTTTTTTTTTTTAATTTTATTGTTGTTGTATTACATCCATCCCCTTTTTGCTCCCCTCTGTCCCCCTCCCCACCCACCCATTCCCCCCAAAGTCAATCCCACCTGTTGTCCATGTCCATGCGATCAGGCTCATTCACATGGAGTCATGCTTGTGAGCCCGGCTTTGCGGTCCAGAAACCCCATTTCATCACAGCGCGATGTAGGCTTCTAAGCTATGTCCCTTTATTTGTAAAGTGTGAATTTTGCCTACCTTGTGGCAAAATGTTGGAGAGTTGGAGAGTTTCAATGAGAGAATACATGTAAAACATTGATCCCATTGCCTGGTAAGCCATGGGTACTGAAACACGATCACTCCAGTTCTTATTATAGTTTCTACCAGAATGGAAACAATAGAACATTTAACACTCTGCCCTTCCGGGGCTCATCCTTCTTCATTGTGCCCGCTGTCCTGGGGCAGTAGCATCTCCAAAGATGCACCTTGGATCCAGCCTTAGAAAATCATTCCTTTCTTTGCCAGTGTCGACTTCATTTCAGGGACTATTTGGAGTAGCTTAGAGAAAGACAGAAAATGAATTAGATTTTTTTTTAAAAGATGAAGAGGTCTGGGTCCATGGAAAATAAAGTTTAAATATTAATACTATTTACAGTTCACACATGAAAACAAACATTATAGGTTGCTTCACAAGCAACAGAGTAAGACACACGTTAGCTGTGAGCTTCCAGACAAAGCAAAGAAGGAAAGTGAATAGGAAAGATGTGCATTGTGCCTCTTTTGGTATGGTAGACTTACACCAATTTGTTAGGACAGGGGTCAGCAATCCAAGCCCAATGTGCCACAGCCAACCTGCCACCTGTAAGCCAAGAAACACTGTACACTTTCTACATGTTGTTTTTAAAATGAAGAAGAGTATATAACAGAGACTGTAGGTGGTTCTTGAAGACTACGCTATTTACTTTCAGGCTTTGATGGAAGAATTTGCCAATCCCTAGTCTGAAAGAAGTATAATTTTTTTTCCTGGCAAAAATTCCTAAGAAACATTTTTTCCTAAAAAATGAAATTTTGGCTCCACCTCATCATGCCCCACTTCTCTTCTTGACTTTGTTTCAGTTACTCTCACCTACCTTCCTGTGTCCCCTCCTTGGTTAAGCCCCTTCCCTTCCCATCACACAGAAAAGTCCTCAATGGGAAGAATGATTTCTCCAGGTTGATCATTGGGGGTGAACTTGAGAAACCATCCCCGTAAAATGCCCTCTTTATTATATTACAAATGTAATATCACGCAGCTGCAATTTTAAGAAGTCAACTCATTTCATTAGGTGGGAGCTTTGGAAAAGTGCAGGTAGGATAATGGAGTTCCCATGGCCCTAAGTGATGGCTGCATCCACTTTGCCATATAGTGGGTGTTCTGGTTCAAGGCTGTGTTATGCAGGGCCCCTATTAGTGGATCAAATGTTCATATTCATCCATGAACCAAGTAAATCCTTTGTCCTCCCCTGTCCTTAGCATCACGATGTGAGATGAGAGTCAGGCAAGATTGCAATAGTGATGGATAACTGGGGACTTCTGAGCCTCCTTATTGGATGTGCCTGGTCTTTTGATGCATCCCTGTTGGGCCCCTGATCTTATGACTTGGTGCCTCTGAAGAACCCAGATCATAAAGGAAGTTCTGACCACAGAGTCATTTGATGTCCTGTTGGCAGGTGGTCTGTCTCTTCTAGGGCCAAATAGCATTTCTGAAGTTGTGTTCGAGATGGCATGGCTTTTTTCCAAACCCCGAAGTGCTTTTGTGGTAACTTTTCTATCACAGCTTTTCGAGAAGCTCCACATTGTGTCTTTCCTCATGTTAGATGGTTTCAAAGTCAAGGGGTCTGTTGGTCTTTCTGTCAAGGCACTGGGGGCCCTTATACTACAATATGGACCTGCTGCAAAGTGTCTTCCTGTTCTGAGCCTACACTAAAGGTGGCAGCTGTCCATGTCACATGGTAAATGAATCAGACCAGAAGCCCATGTGCAGACTATGCCACTTCCAGAACCTGCAGAGGGCTCCCAGCCCTGGACTTTTCATAGTGGTGGGAGGTACAAATGGTAGGTGTTCACCCCTTGACTTTGAAAGAATGCCCCAGCATCTCCCAGGCTACTGAGTCCCTACATTTGTCAGAGATGTAATGTAGACCTTTGAGTACAGGGCTTACTTCTCCTCTATGGGAAAAATGCATCTTACCAGGGCCTCCAATGTACCTGCCACTCCTTGCTCATGATTATGATGTCACCAATATAGTGGGTGAATGTGGTATTCTACAAAAAGTCCAGGCAGTCCAAGTCCCTTCAGGACATGTCTGAGGGCAGGAGATTAATTGTAACCATGGGGCAAAGTGTAAATGTGTGTTGTTCATCCCATGACAATACAAAGTGCTTCTGATTCTCCTTTCTTGTGAAAAAAAGAAAACAATGCATTCGCTAGATCACTAGATCACTGGCCACATACCAAACACCCCCCCTCCCCCAATCTGCTTTAATCCTTTCTAGCAAAAATACCACATCTGGCACAGCAGCTGGGATGGGAGGTACTATTAGGTTAAGTCTGTGGCAATCTACTGTCATCTGTCATGATCCATGTGGCTTTTATGAGGAAAGTCCTCTGAAGTAAATGGGGACATGATAGGAACACTCGTATACTCTTTGTCTGTGAAATTGAGGACCTCTTATTAGCACCTGAGATGGGTTTCATTTTTCTCTTGTAATTTTGGTTGGAATTGGAGTGGGGGCAGGCACAGAGATTTCCACCTGGTTTTTTCCATTTTGGTAGCTCTTAGTAGGTAAAAGAACCAATATGAGGGCTCTACCAACTACCAATTGTTTATTCTATGATCTATTACCATCATGTGGTCATTTCTCTGCAGCCCCTCAGCTGGGCATGAGATGGGAGATAATTTGTCCCCTGCACACCTCCATTGCAAGAGGTAGGTACAATGGTGATCTGAATCCTCACTATCACTATCAAGTCACACCCTGTGTCCAACAATTCACTTTTCTCCAAATGCCTAAATTCTGAGCAAATGGCTGGAGGTTCCTTCAAGAGTACCTGAGCGAGTTAAGATGAAATATACTTAATGGTATGTTTCAGGACCCTTTTGCCTGGAAAGACAGACCTCTCTCCTTCTATGGGTTCTGAGTCTAAAAACCATTTAAGTTTCAGGAACTGGACAAAAATAATGTTTAGTTATTTATATATATTTTTATTACAAAAAGTATCCTTAGATTTCTGATCATCTGTACTTGATTTTTTAGATTGTACAAGTTGAGCAAAACCTATTGACCTTGCATCTGGGAACGTTATGTTTTAGTCCACATCTCCATTGCTCTTGGCAGACTGGACCCTGGCCCTTGTTGTTCTATGCCATTAAGTAGCTCCCACTCCCAGGGACCCTATGAATGAGTGACATTCCCAGTGTCCTATGCTTGACAGCTCTGCTCAGCTCCTGTGGATTTCTGCCCTCCATGACCTCTTCATAGAGACAAGTTCCCCTCCTATTTGGTCTTTCTCCTTTTCTGCTGATTTATTTTTCCCAGCAGTATTATCCTTTCCAAACAAACAAACAAAAAACCTGCCTTCTTATGATGTGCCTAAAGCAAGAGAAATTCTGCCCTGTCATTTTTACCTCCTGTAAGTTTTCAGGCTTAATTTGCTATAGGACCCATCTGTTCATTTTTCAGCATATCCAGGATATCTGTAGAACCTTCCTCAACACCACATTTCAAAGTTGTTTTTTCCCCGTGAGATAATATTCTATGTATTCAGAACATCCCAGTACCATGTGCAGATCTAGACCTCACAGGCAGCCTGATTTTTTTTTTTTTTTTTTTTTTTTTACAATTTCTGTCCATAGATATTGCCTCTACTCTTCCATCCAAAGGGAAAATAAATAATTTGATCAAGTTCAATTTTCTCTGTAGTTAGGTGTATTCATTTGTGAAAAATCTCTGAAATTTGTCAAGTCATGTTCACAGGGAAACAGAAATAGGAGCTTCTCTTCTCTGTCTTAGTTTTTTGTCCCATCCCTACTGCTTTGCCATCAGAGGCCAGCAAAATAATTTACTTTTCAAAATAATTTTTGTTACCTATATGTGAACAGAGTAGGTGAGATACTGTTTTTTCTCTAAAAGATTTTCTAGCAGTTGGATGTAACTTCATACATAATCACCAATGCACCAAAGCATAGAGAGGGGTTAGCCACGATCTGTATAATCTGACAAAATCCTTTATCTTTAGTTGGATTAAAAGCACATGCAGGTAGAAGGGGCAGAATATGGTTAACACTGTTGATTTGTTTCATTCTGTTGAGGCTTGATATTGAAACAGAGATAGGTATTCATCAGATATAATAAAATAATTAACTTCACAACCACATAAATGAGTGATTGTTGCTTCCTCTGTGTAATGATACAAAGGAATCATATATAACTATTTTTTTAAGATTTTATTTATTATTTTTAGAGAGAGGGGAGATGGGAGAGGGAGAGAGACATCAATGTGTAGTTGCCTTTCACCTGCCTCCAGCTGAGGACCTGGCTGGAGATCTGACTTGCAACCTGGTTATTGTGCCTTAGCTGGGAATTGAACCAGCAACCTTTGGGTTTGCTGTGCCACCAGCCAGGGCAGAATCATATATCATGAGGAATATTTTTCATGAATTTTGGCAGGTCACATTTATTCACCTCTCTCTAATTGGGTCACATTAAAAGTTATTTTCTTTTGGAGATTTAAAATGGTGTCACCCTGAATGTTTTGCTGATCCAGGCCCTCTTCCAAGGCACATTGAGCCATCTAGACTGCTTATTTCTAGTTCCCCTAGACTCCTACTTGCTAGCATTATTCTATCAAAGCTTACTCTTGTCTGAAATATCTTTTAAAGTATTATTTGAAACAAAAACAAAACAAAATAAAATAGAGTGATGGAAAGGACCCCTACAGAGCTAACACTTCACCAGACCAGTGTGTATTGATTTGGTCAAATCAACTTGATGTTACACAAGAACCAAGTTTATTTCTAAATGCACTGAGAGGTGAGTAGACTAATGGTAAAAGTTGATGTAATAAATAAAGTGCCTGTCCTCTACCTTTGTAGTTTGGCTTTAGCTTTGGGAGAAAATATTAAGTGTCTGCGCTAAAAACATTAGTGTTAGATAATGACTAGGCGAGAAAGGTTAAAACCATTAATGAATTTAAGTTAGCTCCAATTGCCTATGGTTTGTTAAATGTATATTCCTTGAGGGTACGGAGCTACAACAATGTTAAAGCAAATTTGCAAACTGAAAAAGTAAAACAGTCTTCTAACATAACTGATTTCACCCTTCCGTATTATTTTCTAGTTCTGAGCAGCATAAATCTATGGTTTTACATCTTTTCTGATAGTGTTTACACTTTCATTGAACAGTGAACATAAATACTTCCTATGCTTTTTCTTTTCCTATTTGGTCTTTATAATGACCAATGCAATAGAACCCACATATTTTATCACATGGACATTATGCAATTCACCAAACCATTTGCCTATTATTGAAGGGTTACCTTGTTATCTGTGTAGTCATCCAGCACTGTGCTCCAAGCAGCTGTGGTGGGACAAAGGTGGAAGGGGAAACAGCTTCAGAAAGGTAGAGTCTGCCCTGGCTGGTAGCACAGTGGTTAAGGTGCCGGCCTGCGAACCCAAAGGTCGCAGGTTCGATTCCCCAGCCAGGGCACATAACAAGGTTGCAAACCAGGTCTCCAGTCATGTCTGTGGCTGGAGGCAGGTGCAAAGCAACCATACATTGATGTCTCTCTCC